>KK119665.1:202981-234523 GCA_000611955.2 Stegodyphus mimosarum
TCCGCATGTGTTAGGAGGCTTTGTTTGCCAGAAATTGGCCTTGGACAGCGTGAGCGATTATTACTTGAGGTGTTGATATTGTGAGATAGCTCTGACATTAACCTTCTCGCAAGAGTATTTATTACATGAAGTTGGACTTGTTCGCGAAAGACCCGCCATTTGTGAACGCTTTCGCTTATTCATGAACTGACGTTTTGAGGCATGTATTACTGCTGATGGAATGAATTTTAAATGCTTCTGAAATTGAACTGTAAACATATATATGTTTATAAATATGTTATATTACGTTACTTGCAGTGCCGGGTCGAGGGTGAGGCTGATGAGGCACTTGCCTCAGGGGAACAAATAGAAGGGGCACCTAATTAGCTATTCGATCAAAAATTCAGAAATTTATTTTTAAAACTTATGATTTTAAGTTGCAATTTCGGAATACATCAGTCAATATTAAAAGAATTTTGTTATAAACAATAACTAATAGCATTGATTTATTCTCAATAGACATGAGCTTTCACAGTAGTGTATATAATATATTCTAACATTAAAATTTGTTCTCGAAAGTAACTTTAAGGAACTAATTACACTTTTTATAACGAATTATATAGACTAAACTTTCATAGAAAATATTATACTGCCGACGTTAGTTGTTCTTTGCTGTCTCTCGTCATTTGGCTTAAACTCTTAGTCATAACAAACTTGCCAAAGTCCTCTAACTGAACGTAGACGACGACATAACTGCTGAGTTTTGCAATTTCATAAACGCCTTCTGAAATAGCATCCGAAGAATAAACAAGAGTGATTGAAAATGAAATGTACCATATTATTACTTATTTTACTTTTTTCATTTTTTTCTTTATATATATTTATAAAATGTTCCAATAAACGAGGCGCATGAATCGAAGTTTTTGGCTTGTATTCGCATTCATGTTGCGCGGGAGTTGTACGGATTGTTTCATTTAACGTTATTTCTAAAGCAGATTCTGAAGAATTAAACAAATTGGTTCATTCTTTGTCAACTGGGATGTAAAGATATAAGGTACGATAAATGTTTTTTAATAACTCTATGTTTTATATTGAAACAAAAAATGAATTTTTCAGTTTTAGAGAACTAAAAAAGGTTTAAAATTTTGATTACTTTATGGAAGATTTAAGACACACTGGTCTGGCTAATTCTAATGTAATTAATTGATTTTGACGTAACAAATATCTTTTAAAATATTTATTTTTTCTTCTGTTGACTCTAACGGGATTGATATAAATTTATATTTAAAAGATATGCTTCTTGCTAAACAATTTAAGAAATGCTCGTTGCTGAGAATAAAAATTAATGATAAACGCCTGTCATAGTCCCGAAATTCAACACATAGAAGTTTCTTGAGTTAATTAATGAAACGCAGTAAAAGTAAAGATAAAATATGAAGTATCATTAAATCTTGTTAATTTTAAAATTATGCTTTTATTGTCGAGATATCATAAGATTGTTAGGAAAAAATGTGTTTGACAGCCAAACTATTGGGATATTAAATTAGATGGCATACAAATTTCTGCTGAAGTTCAACTAAACTTTTCTAAAGATTATGGGAGTATAAAAGAGTGATTTCATTGATTAATCTATTATAATGATGCTCGCGACTCGATATGCTTTAGAAGCGATGCAGTCGTGGAATATGTTCTGACAGAACTGTCTGATCTTCAAGGTACAGAAGGCGAAATGCAGTTAATCCGATCACTACAATAAACTGCCTGAACAAGTTGCCTATGATACCACTCGGCCACTTCTGAACACCAGCATTAATAGAAAGACCAGACTATTTCAATAATTCCGTACACAAAAGCAGCTACAAGATTAGAACTTTTACAAATAATTCACGATTGTAATTCAGTTCAGTCCTATCCGAATTTGGGAGCAGCGTTAAGAATTTTTTTAACGTTGCCAGTTACTGTAGCTAGTTGCGAAAGAAGCTTTAGCAAACGTAAAATAATAAAGAACTATATGAGATCTTCACTAGGCCAATAAAAACTTTCAAACATGACCATTCTCTCTATAGAACATGAATTAAGTAATCATATAGATTTTGAAAAAAATATTGATGATTTTGCTTCTTTAAAAGCAAGAAAAATTAAATTATAAATATGCGTGAATTGTTTATGCTATAAAATTTTGAGCAGATGTTTTATTTATATTACTTAATATTTTTGCCTTTTTAAAAAAGTATATTTTAATGCTTTCCATTTCAAAATTGTCATATACAAAGTTATAATTAAATATTATTGTAAAAGTTATTGTATTTTCACACTGATATAGTTACTTTTAATGAGCATAAAATACATATAAATATAGTTAATTTATTCTATACGTATGATTATATGTCTATATATACAATAATGCATATATATGCATATAATTGCGCGTGTTTGTGTAATGTTATGTTTTCAAACATCATTCAGTATTATTTATTCATTCCCCACACACAGATAGGCTAAATAAATAATCTTGCATTGTATACAGGGGGCACATTTACCGCTTTGCCTCAGGTGAAAAAATATGTAGGCACGGCTCTGGTTACTTGTATCCCTTAATCGTTTTCTTCCTGTATCTCTAGTATATTTGGGAGTCATTGGCAAGCTGCATGTTCCTTCGTACAAATAATTTGTTTTTTATTCTTGCCCCACTCTTGAAACTTGTTTAAGACCCGTGTAATTCCTCTGCATGTACATTTCAGCATTTTGTACTAATGAATTTAAAAAACATTTTCAATATTTTTTCTCTTTAAATATCTATTATTTTACATTTTAGCATTTATAAAAAAATAAGTGAGTAAAATGTAGATTGCAAGCAAACTATTTTCGAAACGGATGCACGTCATACTAGGGTGTTAAAAGCCGCTTTTGTTAATACAAACAACACTGCGAGTGTTCAATAAAAGTTATCAGCTGAATACAATATAAAACATAGCAAATAAAAGTGCTTTAAATCATATTTCTACCTCCATTAAGCAATGCGATCTTCCTAAGACGGATGTCAGTTATATTATCTTACGATTCAAAAACCATGTTAAATATTAACTTGTGATGTAAAACTTCCTTATCAATTGCAATGATAATGCGCTTAATTTCATTAATACTGTTGGACTTAATTAATTTTATCTCCAATCATTTTTAAGCACTTTTAAAGTATTGACTTTATTTAATTCAAAATATTATTCAGTAATTATTATTCTGCTGCATCACATGCTTCTGTCTAAAGTAACTCACAGCCTCCTTGTAATACACCCCCCCATAATTTCAAAGCATTTAATGAATAGTACTCAGATTTGTCTGAAGTTTTCAGCCACAAGTACTAGCTACATTAATTTTCAAAAGAAGAGCAAACCATGAACAGTTGAAAACTCAAATTGCGTTTCAAAACGTATACTTTTCATTCATTGAAGTTGATAATTTGTTGTTCGTTATGAATGATTTCGTTTTTGAAAAGCATCGTCATTATTTTGCTTTTTATTGCTGCATACTGCGTGAAAAAGACAATTATTTTTAAGTTATTTAAGTTAAGAACTTAAATGTAGTTTTTTAAGTTTTGAATAAAATAAAAAATATTTTAAAAGACCAGTTAGGATTTTGTACTAGCTATTCGCTAAGTAAAATCGAATTATTACAGGATCAATTAAATTATGTTTTACTTGAAAATGTACTGCTGTAACTTAAAAACTAATTAAATAAATAAACTGAAATTGAATTTAAAAAAATATTGAAGAAACTGGATCACAGCCAAAACTACTAAATATTACATTCCAATCAAACAAAATCCATACAATCCCCTAATTAGAAATTGCAAAAAAAATATGCGCGCTTTTTCAGCAACTCCCTATAAGTTCCGAATAAGCTTATCTTTTTACTTTTTCTATTAACTTATTGATTTTTTTTCAATAATACGTTTCAGTAAATTACTGAAAGCTTATAATGGTCATGTACTATTCTTAAACATTATTTATTTCTGATGCTTTTGTGTTAGTTAGCACTTCTAATGCTTATGCTTCAGTTAACTTATCTCTGCTAATGTTTCTGTGTTAATTAATTTTCAGCTTACTGTATTCTAATACTTTGAAACTTTCGTAAAGTTTGCGTCTGTAATGCTGCTACAAAATATCTTATTAGGAGCTATATTTATTTGAATGTCCTAAAATTTAAACAAATAAAAGATAAAGACACAAAAAGAAATTAAAACCCATTTTTTGGAAACTGTTTAATTATATTTTAAAATTATACATGTAAACTTACATATAATTCCTGTCGTTACTTCTAATTATTTAAAAGCATCGGCATCGTAAAACAGGATATTTTGAAACCTACTGAGTAAAGTCCTGCTAAAATATAGGTTGTAATCTGGTCATATATGTTCTAGAATTTGTTTTATATACTGTGTTTCTGTCATATGTAGAAGAAGTAGAAGATAAGTGCTGTGTGAGTAGGCAAACGCTTAAAACGCTGACACGTTTCGACGATTCAGATTGCTTCAGTGGTTTCAATACTTCAGGGATTTGAGGTTTAATTTTTGATAAGATTATAAATCTGCTATCTATTCACCATTACGCCATGAATGATTACATTGGGCGTTGTCCGATTACAACTAGTAAATTTCAGAGATAGTCTTGACCAGTTACAGTTAAACAGTCTACAGCGAGTTTCACTCCATGGAAAAGAATACTTACTTCTTGCTAATACATGCAATATTTTGAAGTGTTTAATATTTTTAATGCTTGACTGTTTAAAATACCGTATTATATTACAGATATAATAACCCTCAAAAAGGGCGATTGTAAAATGTAACTTTGAAGACTTAAACTAGTTAGGGTGTTGTGGAATAGTGCACATTATGGCTTAATCAACAATTAAAATGACATTAAGTCTGGAAATTTTAAACTAGTATGTTTTTTTAATTGTTAGCAACCCATGGGTGAAAATTCTCATGTGAATCTCCTCGTATTATACATAAAACTGAAACTCCCTCTCTTCACTTTGATGTAGTATATAGGAAACAACTATCATTAAACGAAACAGCCAGGAGAGGGAAGAAAAGGAAAATCGAAATTTTGTCATTTCTGGAAACTACTGAATCTTTATGAATACGTTTGAATCTATGTTTGAAATCTCCATCGTTGCATGTTCCTAGCTAAAGACGCAAACGGCTGCCTCTTCCTTTTTCGACTTTTGTGCTGACATGACATTTCGGAACAATGAAAATGATGAATTTCAGCGTTTTCCAAAGCTGATTAGCTCGAAATTCCCAATTGATTGCAACTACTTCTAAGTTTTTATGGATGCACTATCTTCGGGATATTTTAGTATGTAAATAAATGCTCTTTTGAAACTTTCCCTAGACTTATTGCATATGAAGTAAATAAAAAAATCGTTCAGTTAGTCGATTAGCGATTGAAGAACATCCTTTTAACTGATGTACTTTCAGAAAGGTTTTATTAAATAGTAACAGTTAATCATGATATGTTGCATTTGAGTCAAGGATTTAAAAATGGAAAATTCTTTCTAATTAGTAGATCACATGGAAAAAGGTTATTCGTAATAAAGTTTAAAATCTCTCTCATTAAGTGTGCGTTTATACATATATTCACAATTCAAAGCAAGAAAAAGTATATAAGTTTTCCAGCAGAGATTGAAAGAATCTTTTCTGTCAAAAATTATTATGTAATTATTTTAAGAAGCGGTCATTATAAAGTGACTTTAATGAAAAACCGAAAAATGCCAATAAAGAAATAAAACTCACATTTCTTTGAAAAATAGTAGTAACACATTGCACTGCTTTAGAACGTTCTTTTAATTTACTACCTTAAAAATGAAGAAAGCTGTAATTACCCTCCTTATATTATACTGTATAAACTAGGTATGGTAAACAGACAATGTTTGAGCTGCCACAAATTCAGAATAAGACTTTTTGTAAATCAATATGCGAATATTCTTATATAAGGATAATCACAGTTTTATGATTAATCCCATTTAGCTCTGCTTTCATCTCTGCATTTCCCAATGTTGTTAAATTTTGTAAATTTATACTTACATCTCGAATAACATTTCATGTAAAATTTTAACAACAAAACGATTTCAGCACTCCTCTTAAAGACTAATCTCTTCGCACTCGATTACTATAAAGTAATAAGTAAGTGTGTACGACAATTTACTTTCACTGACATACATCAAGCATATATATTTGCGAAGCATTAACTATCAGGAAAATAAATAAAGGCAAAAAATTTCAGAAAATCAGGTTTGTTTTAAAATTCAAATTATTGCTGTTATGAAATCATATAGTAAATATAGTAAAATAACTTTAAGTGTCAAATAGCTATCGAAGAAGATAGTGCATAATCTATTTTCTTGTTTTGTAGCCAATTTATTGGATTAGAAATACAAGCAAATGCACACATATATGCTATCGTTAACCAAATGTTACGAGTAAATTATATTTAGTGATTTTATTTCAGTAAGTAGTAAACTATTTACAGTAACTACGATTGTGGATTAATTAGGAAATGATTTCGGATGAAAAAAAAGCAAAAACCAAGAAAATGGTCCTCCGAGAATATGTACAATGCTATCTCACTGTTAATACTAAGATCTGTTGTATTTTACATCGTATGCTTATTTTAAAACCTAAAATTACCTGCAAGTTCAATTTTCAATTATATCTCTCAAGTAACCATGTGTTTAAGTTGCCAAGAAAAAAATAAGACCGGATTTTCTTCAAAATCTTTATGAATTAACTGCTCGAAACGATTTTTTGCATGAATAATTTTGTAGATAAATGCATTTTTGCTCGCATGTATTTCTTATTTATACCGGAAGTTTTTGTATGATGGTAATATTTTTGCATTTTGCAATGAAACTGTTAATTATTGCTTTAAAGGATATGACAAGTCAGGTTTACATTCTGGCAAATTAAGAAGATTATTATAAGATTAGCGATTGTCTAAACGTATCGCATTCGGACTTTTTTTAAAATTTACCTCTTTATAAAAGAGGTAACGGATTTCAACAATCAGACAAAAGTTTCAGCAATAAGTACGCATTTAAGCGTCAATATTTATAGGGATATTAGTCAATAACAATTTACAGGCAATATACTAATAACACCATAAAACTGAATATCTTGTAGTGATTTTACATATTTAATGGAATTCAAATTAAATTGTTTTAAAGTGTGCAGTAGTGTTGAATTTGCCAATAAACTGCATATCAAAATGAATTAGAAAATATAATACAGCAGTTAATAGCGTGAGTCTTTTATATGTAGGTAATTTGGGCAATTCTTTCGGTTTCATAAAAATGTTTATTCTTAGTAAATTAAATAAGCTTTTATGGCATTTCTCTAATAGAATAGCGGTTTCCTGATTGTGAATTGTATGGTTTAACACAATTTAAAATATCAAATATTTTGTAAAATATAAATGTCATTCTTAAAAATGTATGTTTAAATATATTTTCTATTATTCAACGAATACCATCTTGTTTCGCTGTTGTCGATAATAAAAGTTATCGCTCATTTTGAAGGAAAAGAATTCATGCAACCCTTAAACTTTCTGAGTATTACGCATTTTAATGAGATCGGAATTGACAACAATAGAGCTTTTTCAGTTTGTCAGTCCGACTGAAAAAATATTTACAAGAAAAATAACATTTCTAATACTTTTTTCAATATCTTATCGCATTTGGAAAACTTCTATTCTCCCACATTAAATATCAAGGGGAAAATGCTTTTTTTCATTTAAAGCTGTGTTTCCAATGTACTAGTACGTGTGTCAATTGTAGCAATCACTGAAACTTAAAAAGTAAAACGCATTTCAAAATTAATAAGGGAAAGTTTAAATTTTCGATTATATTTCTTTTCTGTAACATCCACATAAAGCAATGCTCTAATTAAAATTAATAAGCATAGCTTTAATTGGATATAACTCAATTAAAATATCACGTTGATAATTTACAATTCCTCTTTAAACGTGAGACAACGGATTAACATAATATTTCACTCCTTCTTTACCATGAAAAATTATGTTTTACTATTTTTAACTACTTTGAAATGAAAATAAACGGTTTAAATTCTTTAGACTTTAAAATTCTGATGATGAAGAGAAAGTTATTTTTTCACCTTTGCTAAGTTATTTTTTTTCTGGACCATCATTTCTGTGGCAATAGAATACGTCCTAACACACACTTTTGCGTTATACAAAAAGAAACTTTATTTATATGATTTACAGCAAGAAGTTTATATTCTTCATCTCACATCGCCATTTCATCAAACATCTACTTTAAATTCTGTTTCTATTACTTCAAAATACAATTTCTGCTTCTACTATTACTCTTGACAACTAGAATGCCTTATAAGAACTTTCATAACTTTCATCAAAATAATAGAAACTTTCATAACAATTACAATCTCTAAAATTTATTGCTTATAAATTCCTTCTCTCTCACATTTTACCTTTTATTTTATAATCACTCTAATTTCTTATATTACACTTCTCTTTTGTTACAAAATTTAAATAATTCTATTTGAGTCATTGTGTTAGACTTTTTAAAATGACAAGCTTTAATTTTATGTTAATTAATTTTAATTAGCTTAAAATTTTAATTCGCTTTCATTAGTTTAAAAGTTTAATACACTCTTTACTTAGTTCGATATATTTTTTGCTATCATTTTAGGCAATTGATGACAATTACTAAAAAAAATTTTGATATTAATAAAATTTTTCTTTTATAAAATTTAAGCATTATAATTACTTTTTAAAATGCTTAAAACTCTAAGCATACTTTTTCTGATTTTATGTACTAACAAATTAAATTTTAATGACAAACAACTAATTAAATTTCAAATATTTTGCACAATACAAAATAATATTCACATTGTTAACTTATTTCATAATTAAAAGGTATTAGTAAATGAAGCAATAAATATATCTGATTACTTTTATGGTTATGAGATTAAAAGACTGGAAATTGGAAGTCTTCCTCCATTTAACTATTAATTTTAAATTTTTAAATAAATTCTCCCTTATATACAATCAGAATTCAATACCGTTTTACAATATTTTTACATAAACGCAGAATCGAATCCATCTGCTATAATAACTATTAATAAGCAAAACTAAGATGACTTATTAATCAAACTTTAAAGTTGAATTCTTCCTCTAATATCCTACCAATGGTTGAATGGTTAATACCGCTGAACACTGGAGTTTGATTCAAGTTCCAGTTTCGGAAAACATGCTAGTTGCGTCAGCGTTTCTATAATTTTTCCTCTGTTCCCTTAGACATCTCTTCACGAAGCAACGTCTGCTTTAAGGGAAATAGCCGTCACGTAATTGCCATAACCAACTAAAAGAAATGCAACGAAACTACGTCGCTGATTTATTTGCACTTATGTAGGTTAAAAGTAAATGCTCTTGTTTATTCGAAAAGGAAATAGCTTTACTTGCCTTACTAAATATTGATGAAATTCAGAGGAGTACAAGATTTTTAGTGCATCAGGATTATTGAAAGATGCTTAGTACCAAAATATAGAGAAATTTTCAATACTTCGCGGAATGTAATCTCAATCCGTAGTACGCATTTAAAGCCTGCAAAAAAAGTGTGGACTGTACTCCTCTGTGAGGGTTGCGTTTCCAAACCTCTGCTTGTCTTCGTTAATGTTACCGCTTTTTTGAAGACTTCATATATCTAGGCGCTTTTCATTAATCTGCCATTCATATGCTTATTTTAGAAAAGGTCTTAAATGCGTTTGTTTACGTAGCTCTTCTTTTTTCTCTTTAAGTGCCATTATACCTAGGCATTTACGATTTCACTGGAAGGCAAACATTTCACCATTTACATCTGTTATCAGCAGAATGTCAATCGCCATTTTGTAGTTGATTCTGATATGATATGTATGTAAAAATGGCACGGTATTATGCTAAATATAAGTCGGACACTATCGTAGCCCATTCAATTGTCTTTTTACACCAGTACTTCGATTATTCCAAATCCGAACTCAATTTCGGAAAGTAGAATTCGAAATTAATGTTACATATTCCTAGAAAATTCAGTTTTTAATGTTTGATTATTACAGTTTTGACTGATGAATTTCGACAGTATCTTTTTTTCTGCTGATGCTTTCCTTAGTCATTTCAGTTTTACCTACGCATGGTTTTCATCATATTTATTTCAAGAGGTGATAGGTTAAAAAATAATTTAAATCAAGTTTTACTTTCTAAGAAATCTTTTTTTCTTTTTTAAAATAAAGTGATACATAATTTTGCAAACACCGCAATGTTTACCTCATTTACGAGATTTGTTCTGTCCCTATGAAATATGACTAGAGTAAAAAATACTATTCAAAAATTAAGATTATATTTTCTTTTCTTCTTTACCTGCACAAAGTAATATTCTTAATATAAGTAAGCTTATAAATACATTATATAATATGAATCATGAAAGTCAAATATATGAAGATTTTGACAAAAAGAAATTTACTTAACAGTCCTTATGTTTTTACGAATCAAAATTACCTTTACACTTACCTTAATAACATAAAATATTTATGTGAAACTTTTTGCTTTATACTCTCCTTTATATCACTTTCTATAAATCTTGACAACGTAAAAGCGATTGACAGTACCTTCAACACGATGATTTAATTCCTATGACTAATATTTGACAAACAGGACTTTTGATATAACCTAGCTTGAAAATTTTATGAAACATTATTTTAGCAAAGTATTTAATGTGGAAAAAAATATATACATATGAACAAAAATGTATGCTAATTCATATCATGTGTTGCTTATACGCAAAGGAACTATTTTTCAATTAACATTCACTGCCAATATTGTGTGTTGTCCTTCTATATAGAAATCATACATATACAGTTCAACAGTTCATTAGGGTTTTAGGAGCAGGAAACATGCAAATCAACTGTGCCTCAAAGGGAATCGAACCACTGTTTTTCCACTTGCTAACTGGATGTGTTAATCACTCATATCACGACTCTTCTCATGGAGGAATGCGACGATTCCTTAAAGTTTTACTCAGCAATGGGTTTAGTGGTTAGAAGTTTAATTTAGGATCATACGCTAGTTTCAGATTAGTATTACGCTGTAATTTTAAGAGAATTTTAGAAGCTACATTTGGATTATCTAAGACAAAAGAATTAAAATTTATGCATAGTCAAGTGCATAATAAAATAACAAAAACGAACTACAGCCTGAAACAGCTACGAATGTTACACTAGAATTAGAAACATTGTCAGCAACCTAAATGAAAACAAAATGCAAATTAGAGCTCAATTTATTCGTTTTCATTATATAAAGTGAAACAAAGGCCTACTTCAGTGGCTAATATATTTTTCTAGTATTCAAATAGATTATAATCAAAGATTTAAGACCATGTGCTCTGCTAAATTAAATATTCCAGTTCAATCCAAAGATTAATAATCATGAAATCAAATCAAATAATCTTAAAACATAAGGTCCCGGTAAAACTATAATTAGGTAAAAAATGAATGTTTGATGACAGTCCTGCTTGAATTTAGAAAGTTTGCATGCTTTAATGGCTCCCCTAATGCAGTCAAAATAGATCGAACTAATTTCTTCATAATGCATTTTAATGATCAAAGTATTTAAAAAAATACGTAAAAGTATGGAAAATTGTAAGAATATTTTGGATTGAAAAATAGTAGAAAAAAAAATAAAAATTCATTTTCAGTTTTAAAACCTTTCCCTAATCATAATAATATTCGACTTTTTTCGTTCTAATTATTAATAGAATTTTTTTTAACTTTCATCCACTGAGTGCTAAATTAGAAAAGGCCATCTTAATATCACTTTTCTCCATTTATTATATTTAATATTTCCAAATCAGAATAGAAAATGAACTATATCACAAAAACGAAACAATGATTCGTAGGCTACACATATAATGCATTTCTCCTTATTAGTTCAAATATTTCTATAAATCATTAGTAAAGGGTGTTTTCTATATGAAATTGTCATTTTTATTTTATTAGCTGAATTACCGACAATTTTTTTATTTACGTCTTTATTTTACATACTTTATTTCATATTACACAGCATCTTCTATACACCAAATGATGTATGTAAAACAATGATTTACAGACACATTTGCTTTTTAGCGATATGCAAACAAATATAACAACAGCACATACCTTTAATAAAAAGTTTGTGTTCACCTTTTTAGCATTAGTTAGTTTTTCCCATACACATCTGTTAAACCATATATTTGCGATATGAGACATGCAATGTAATATGTAAAGTAGAAATACTTAAATTTATTAGTAATATTAGCAATATCATTGAACGTGATCAATAACATGAACCTTATGCAATATATAATATTTAGTGAAGAGCACTGTTTTGTTTAAAATAACGTGAGAGCTATTTTGAAGAAGATATGATGAATATTTGGTTGAGAAATTTGCCAAACAATGAAACAAAAATATAGTCTTAAAGTCTATCTCTTCGACTTAGTTTTTATAAAAATCTTATCTCTACATATAATAAAAGGAAGAGACTGTGTGTGTGTGTACGTTTGTGTGTGTCTTTCGTTCGTGCTACGTGTAAGCTATAAGACCCAGGGCTACGAAATTTGGTACATAGGGGGCTGCATCTAGACAAGAGCCAGTGCACCTCGAAGAGATTTTTTCAAAATTCGAATAAGATTTTTTTATTGGATGTTTTTCGATGAAATCGCATCAAATCCCTAATTCTCTCTTATTATATCAGCAACAATTTTCGCACAGCTATTGTTGATGATATTAGCACTGTTGCCACTCAGAAAAATGAGGGCAAGAATTAGCGTTTTAAGAGTTTTTAATTAATATCTCTGATTTTAGCTATTTCTTTTTTTTTTGGCAAAAAGTGGACGTCGACCTTTTCCAAGACCCAGAAAAGAATTGCAGAATATTTGGTGACGATAGCTGTAGTAGTGACTGAGTTATTAGCAAACAAACACATAAGTTTCCTCGCTATGCGCTTTGAATACTGGACTCTTGACTGTTTTCTCTTGAAAATATGAGATAAAATATTATTAGTTATACTTTCCTTTTAATAATTTTTTGTTTTTTGTTTTTCTTTTATGCTATTTATTGCTTATTTCAATGATTTTAAGATACTGAAAAGTTTTGCATGATTTTGTTTTAGGAAATAAAGCTCGTAACTTCCTTTATACCATTTGAATTCTTAAGATTTTGCAACGAGAAGTTGGTTAATTTATTTATTAGGATAATTAATATTTATATTAAGGGGCATTGCTTATTTCATTGTAATATTTTATATATATAATGCATTTTTATTCAAATTTGTGTTTTTTATAAAGTGTTTCTTCACATGCGACATGCGACGGGGGACGTGGGCACCATCCCTCTACCATTGTGGTTAATTGGTATAGCGCCACGTCCACCTTTGTCTAGAGCCGAGAGGAGAAGTGGGGGCTACAAAAGCTCAAACCCAGCGCCTGCTGTATGGAACCCGGCCTGAATGCTACCTCGATGACCAATGAAATTTATTATCTTCAAAAGAGTATAAAATATTTTGACTTGCGATTTAACATAGCTTGACGTAACAGAATGTAACCGTTAATGGCTATATACAATACATTGTGGATCTGGATTATTGTAAATGCTATGGAAAGTAATTACATATACATATATTAATACATATAAGCATAATAATGAGTACATAAATTGCAATAGTTATTGCATGACATACATTTTGAGTGAGAGAGAGATATACTCAACATATTTGAATTATTGAATGAGTGAAATAATAGTTGAAACTCAGTTATGTGCGTAACAAAGAGAAATGATGGTAACCTATGTTATACAAAAATATAGAAAACAGATATACAGAAATACCGATGTGCAAAACCGGTAAATCCTGTACATCTGCGTTTTACAGTAACTTATATTTTAGAGTAGATGCCTAAAGAAGGAGACAGAATATTTAAAATACCTAATGCAGTTGCACTTCTAGGTACATAGTATTATAATTATACATATAATAATAATTAACTGAAAAAAAAATATATATATAGGTTACATGAATTATGTTATACTGTATGTATTGTACTATATACCAGTACTCAGAAGATCATTTCAGTGACATACAGTATATGACGTACAAACATTAATACACCTTATTTATGTGTATAATTAATTATATAATCATAGGTGCTATATATAACAGCTGTTTAAATGCGTAATACATAATACTTAATGCTGGATTTGTACATGAAATTAAGCACAGTTAACATTTGGTGCCGTCCAACTAAATAAGAGTAAAGTGATTTCACTTATAACAAGAGTTTTTAGTTTGCCATACATGTAATGCTAAAATGAGATTAATATTTATACACCAGAATTCAAGAGAATGTTAATTATAATGCTATTGAAACAAGAATAATTGTTAATTAGTGCCAAAAAACTATTTCCGGATAAAGGCATATTAACATATTTACATTACAATTCACACATTGAGAACATATTTACATTACAATTTACATAGAATATTTACTTTACAATTCACACATTGAGAAGGAAGATAAGAAACTGTTAGACACTATTAACATTTGTTTGCATAATGAGGAAATCTGCATTACATTAATTAAAGAATACATTGATAGTTGGTACTATGCGGATGCATGGTATGGTGTGCATAAGTCGAAGTACAATCTTTGGAATGCCTAATATATACAGATAAATACTGTAGGTAAACAATGGGATATACCGTGATACTACTAAGTGAAACTTATTGCCGGTTACGACTTGTGCGCATACTGTACTATTTATACTAGCACTGAGTCAAAAGATCCGCACCCCAGTTTGTGCGGTTTGGAACATTATGCTATTATATTGCATCTATAATTCGTTTAGGAATAACTGTGCATGTAGTATAACTTTGTGCTGATATCTTTTGTATCGAAGTCGGAGCACTGGGGTTGTTTAGACGTGGCACAGGACAATCCCGAGGCTTGAAACCTTCTCCATAATTTTATTAATACAGTTTACTAAATGTCTCTGCTTAACAAGAAATTTGCAGAAGGCCTGACGGTTCTGTGTTGGCAGCCTGACATGCATGCCTTCAGTGAGAGGGCACTCTGTGAGGTAGTGCTCCGGGGAGCCTATCTCTCCGCAGCAGCACTGATTTGTATGGCTGATCATGAACCTTTCGAAATAGACAGGAAAGGGACCATGCCCTATGATATACCGCGTCAGGTACGGATTTCCGCAGCATCGATTTTGTGAAACGTATGAAAGGTGGTAATAAGTACGGCGGCCTGTGTTGCTGTTGTCCCACTCCTCCTGCCATTTGCTGGTTGCTTTGAGTCGTAAGGTCCTTTTCAGGTGTGAGTGCGGCCACGGGATGAGGATTTGCTCATCTGCGTTCCCATTTGCGGCCTCTTTGGCAAGGGCGTCTGCAGCCTCGTTTCCAAGCTCTCCCGCGTGTGCTTTAATCCATGCTATTTGAATGTCGTGCTGTTGGTTATCCCTTAGGTCCTGCTGTATACCTCTGATTATTGCTGATTGGTGTTCAGGGTTGCCAATGGCATAAATAGTTGAAAGACTATCAGTTTTAATTGTGGCTTTGGTAATTTTCTGCGTCAGCAGATAGCGGATGGCCTGTGCTATTGCCACTGCTTCCCCCTGGAAGACACTGTTGTTGGTGGTCAGCTGACCCTTCCATTGGGAAACGACAGTATTGTCATGCATAGCTATTATCGCGCTTCCTACGTTACTTTCTATTTTGGACCCATCCGTGTATATTAAGACACTGGAGGGTCTGTGGTTAACTGTTGGCGGAATGTGTAATTTGACGCCTGCGCCGTATTCTGCAGGGTGAATGTTGACAGAAGTCAGTTTTTCTTCGTAATCTTGTGGGGTGAAATGCTCATCAATGTATGTTGTGGGCTTCCGTAGCTGCATTAGTAGTTGACGTACGGCTTCTTCCTCGGTTCTTATATGCAGGGGGAGCAGACCTGCAAGTACATTTATGGCGTCTGAAGATGTTGTTCTGTAGGCGCGGGTGATGGTTAAAGCAAATGGGCGCTGGATGGTTGAGAGGTGCTTGACTTTTCTGCCTTGCATAGGCAGTGCCCATACAGCCGCGGCGTATGTAACAATCTTCTCAACCACCGTTGTGTAAAAAATTTTCTGGATATGGTGGTTTAAGCCCCATTTATATCCTTGAAGCTGTCTAAGTTGTTTTGCTATGGCCTGTGTGCGGTTTTTAATTGAGAGCATGTGGGGTATCCACGTGAGTTGTTCATCGATTGTGATGCCGATGTATTTTAGTGCTTTGACTATTTTTAGCCTTTCCCCGTTTAGTGTAATCTTTGGTCTTCTTGCCAGGGAGCCTCCTTTCTTTGGCACTAGGAGAATTTGCGATTTGCTTTCGGCTATTACTAGCTTCAGCTCATCGCATCGCTGCTGTAAGATGTGGCAGGCTTCATTACAGTTTTGCTGCAGTTCCTCTCTGGAATGTCCTTGGACGATGAGTGCCGCATCATCTGCATAGGCGAAAAATTTTGTGTGCGTCGGCCATGGAGCTGTTAGAACTTTGTTAAATGTAAGGTTCCAGAGGTGGGGGCCCGCACAGGAGCCTTGTTATCACCCTCTCGTTTGTGCTTTGTCAATAATGCCTGTTGGATGCAGTAGTATCAGTCGTCTGTCTTGTAGGTAATGACTTAGGGTGTTGTAAATGTTGCTTGGACATCCCATGATTCGTAGTGCTTGCAGAATGGCCGGCCACCATAAGGTGTCAAACGCACTCTTAAGGTTCAGGCTGATGAGTGCCGTATGGCGACCATTGATCTTGTTGTCCGTAATGGTATCGCAGATGTCGTGAAGGGCGTGTGTAGCTGATGTGCCTGGGCGAAAGCCATACTGCCTGGGACTAAGAATGCCGTTGACATGCATATGGTGGCTTAATCTATTCATCAGGATTTTTTCGAATACTTTCCCAAGGGCCGGAAGTAGGCAGATTGGGCGGAAGAATGTAACGTCTGCTGGGTTTCTGTTTTTCTTGAGGAACAGCACTACCTGGCCAACTTTAAAGGAATGCGGAAAAGTACCCGTATGTAGTAGCTTGTTAAAGAGTGTAACGAATATAGCTGGTGTTGCTGAGATGGTTGCTTTGACTATTGCATAGTGAATACCGTTTGGGCCAGGGGCCTTTTCTTCGGTAATCGTGCCATGATGTGCTTTAGTTCTTTAATAGTGATTCTTCTGTCTGGTGCTGCAATGGAGGGCATTTGCTCTGCTCGTGTGATTGCTTGTTGTGGTGTGTCTTCTGCCGGATTGTCCTGACTGAATACTGAATCGAATATCTGAAGCAGGGTATCCCTTGTGTAATCATGTGTTGCATAAGTGTTTCTTCACAGTAAAACTGTGCAGTTTTTAAATTTAATGTTTGGTGTTCCCTTTAGACATTTTTCCGGTACATGTAGAAGGGAGGCGAAGGCTGGCCGCGTAGTGGCTAGTTTATATCTAAATAAGATAATTATTAAAATACTATGCACTTTGTGGTGTCTGAAATATTTTATGATTGAATGTTCATAAATTATTTATCGCATCTTAGTCTTAAAATATACCAACTTTGGTCCTTATTTGATTTTTTAAAAAATGGGATTACTATCTACTGTTTCAATCAAATCTTGATATATTGTAGTTCACGTTTCGTTCGTTCTTCTTTAAATAAAGTCCTTCTTGAGAAGAGTACAACATTTATCTGAGCATTTTACGATTTTTTCAGTTAACTCTAAGGATCAAAATATGAATCAAATCAAGAAAACTTAAGTTTGCTTCATGACTTCAAGCTGACCTATTAATATTCGAATCGATAGCATCGGTGACTCTTTTTAATAAAAAACGCTTTAACATTTTTTAGCCGTCTGTTCAACATTTAGAGGATAGATTATATGTAGTTTACATTAACAGCCTTTTCGCTTTTATGCTATCTTATCCATGACATCAGTAAACGTTAGACCGATACTGCTTGATAACTGCAGATTTCTCCACACCACCTGTAAGATCCTCATTGCAGATTTAACTGCTTTAGTTTTAAACTAGTGCAGTACCTAATACGATTCAGTCTCCAAATTCTTACTTGCAGATATCCTACATCAGTTCAAACAACAACTTCTAATTAGATTCATTCTGCAAACAAGCTTAGTTTAAAAGAGACAGACTGAGACAGTTTAAGTAAAACCATCTACATAAGATTCATTCTGCAAGTAGATTTAAATGAAAAGAGACAGTGTGAGGCTATCATTCTCAAATATCGGTTGCGGCGGCCACAAAGAGATAAGTAAATTTGGTCTGCGGTCCCTACAATTCAGTGCTCCCAGCCTTTACGACGCATTACACGACATGTTTTTGACATCGCAGAGACATAACTTCACAACTAGTGTCAGGAGATTTCAACCTTCTGTACCGTGTCTGTCGTCAAATCCTCTCGATTTCAGGAGAGGTGACGAACAATTTATCTGATTTTTCCTCTGATATCGTTCTAGATGTAACGAATCAGAGGATGTAAAATGCTACTGTAAAATTAAGGAGGTGTGGCTAATTCAGTTTGAAGATTTTCGCCATCGGAGTAACATCAGAAGAACGCTCCAGAACTCTCGACTAGAGAGACCTGCAATGCTCTTGATCTCTCGACTAGAGAGACCTTCGTTAGCCGACTCCTCACGCTACGAGGACTATAATTAATTTAAATACCTATCTATGCTATCTATGAATTATATATATATATATATATAGGTGTAAAGAGCTTCTTATAATTGTATTAAATGTATTTTGAGTTTCAAATGCAGTAAGAATTTCGTAACCTCTCAATATTACCTAATCATTATAAGGAGTCAGATACGCTACCTGCAACCACTCAACTCGGGGTAACCTGACTGTCACTCCCACAGCAGTGACCCCCCCTAGTGATGGCAAGGAGAGACAACTGCATTAAGGAACTAAATTATCATGAACTCTTCCGGCAGCTATACGGCAATTCGTCCGGAAAAGCTTCATTAACTACATCTTCACGGAAATGATTCACCTGATTCGTCCGCCAAAGCTTCATTAACTGCCAACCCACCTGCATATTCACGTAATTGCTGGGTCATCTGAAAATTCAACTGCACAGTTAAGCTTTCCATACGGATTATTACGGAAAAAACTTTTAATACTAAGAAACACCTCTTATACAGCCTGATGGAAAGCAGAGGATTATAAATTAATATAAAGCTACTGTCGTCGCAAAGCGGACATTAAATCCAGCATCTCTCCGACAACAGTTCTAACGCGGGTCCTAACGCCCAGATTCTTCACGCTGCTTTCGTTTTACCCGGAAAATCCAAAAAAAGGCATCCGTCTTCGCTAAAGGTTTTCTCCCATACAGAAGCATCTAATTCTCGCTTTCAACAGAGTTGGTGTTATGTGAAAGCTGTGTAGTGATTTTGTGTACAGCACCGTATTTTTCAGCGATTTTTGTGTGCTTTGTATTTAACCGTGTTTCTTCAAAAAATATTTTTCGGAAGTGCCGCTGTTTCACCTAACCGAAAGGACGAAAGCAAGAACACGTGGTATGTTTATTTCCTTTCTTCCCTTATTTTTCCTTGCCTATAAATAACGCGGTCAAAGACAGCTCATCGTGGGAGGGCTATTGAGCTTTTTCTCCTCTCAGAGGCTGAGACCAAATTCTCCCATTTTCTCTCTTCAAGGAAAATGACGTAACCGCAAAGAAAGGTAACTGATCAGGTTTATAGAATAGCGGTGAAAATACCTCCCATCTGGAAATCAAATATCGCCTTATGGCTAAGGCAATGTGAGATCCAAGTTTGATCTGGCTGTCAACGACAACACAAAATTTTCGCATATTGTAGCAAATTTAGACACATCAACTCTGCCACATGTCTCGGATTTAATCTTAACACCTCCTGTAACTGACAAATATCTAACATTAAAAAACAGACTAATCGCGGAGTTCCAAGATTCTGAAGTACAGCAAATCCGTAACTTTTATCTGAATTACAATTAGGTGACCAAAAAAACCTAGTTTCCATTTGAAATAAATGAGAGAGATAGCGTCAAACAAAATGCATGATGATTTCCTAAAAATATGTGGATACAAAGACTTCCTTCAAATATGCAATATGCAAACAATTTTATCCGCTTCGGATGCAGATTTGAACCGTCTATCCCAGATAACAGACAAGGTCTCGGAAATCACAAATGTCGCACAGCTCACTGTTTGCGCAGCATCAAATATTGAACAAAAATTAGAGTTAAGCTCAGCGCTAAGCTTAATATCCAAACAAATAGAGACTCTCACTAAGCAAGTTGCACAACTGTCTCGGAAACAGTGCAATAAAAATCCAAGCTACCGCGATAACCGCAATCGCTCAAAAAGTAGGCAATGTAATTTGAGCACAAATCCTGCCAACACTGGTTATTGTTACCATCATCAGAAGTTTAAAGCTGAGGATCGTAAATGTGCTTCTCCATGCTCGTTCCCCCCCGGGGGTTGACTCAGGAGAATTCCTGGGAAGTACTGGCTAGGATCTGTACTTAGACAGTCTCAACCACGGGGGTAAAATATCAGGTACTATTGTACCTTATTCTTCACAGGACTAGAACCCGGGTATTGTACCTAGGATGGGATCAGGCTCGACAGGGACCGTACTGGTGCTGGCTTGTCCGCTCCCTTGGCTGTGGTGGAGCTGATATGAAAAACCAGGAGGAGGGCGTGGGACCATGCCCGTATAACCACAATGGTAAAGTTAGGGCGTCCCCGTCTCTCCGTAACGAGTGTCCATGCTCGTTTCACTCGGAAAACTAAATTCTGCTGCTATTCTGAAACAGGTTATGGATACTGGAACAGCAGAAAAAACATCCAACAGATTACATACACAGGGTGTTTCAGAGATCATAGGACAAACTTAAAGGGGTGGTGGAGCGTACTAAAACATGCATTTTTTTGTATAGGAATGTAGGGTCTAAAGTGACGGGTTAAGGCATGAACGCAAAAAGATGACACGAGAGGAAAGTGTGTTTATGCACAAAATAAACGCAAAGTGCTTTTTTGCAGCAATACAGAATTCACAATAAATGTTCAAAAAAAGGAACACTAACAGTAATAGGAACTACAGCTGTGATTGACTGGAAATGCAGCGGTAGAGGGCGGTAGTGAGCCGGACAAACCACGATCCGATGCATCAGAGGATCATTCGCAACTCTGATGTCGAGCGTGATGGGTGAGTTTACGCACAGGGAAAAAGCTGACATGCATCTCATGTATGGTGTTGCTAATGGGAACGGCAGAGCAGCGCTACGGTTGCACCAGGAACGGTTTCCGAACAGGCCTATTCCAAAGAACACAATGTTCGAGAGGTTGCATCGGTCTCTGTGTGAAAGCGGGTCATTTGAAGCCACTTCTGACACTAGGAGTGGAAGAAGAACTGCACGACAACCTCGCATTCAAGAATCCATCTTGAACATTGTGCATGAATCACTTCAGACAAGAGCTATTGCATGACGTCTGCAGCTGAATCATTCCATCGTTTGGAGCGTATTGAATGAAAATGGTTTGCACCCATACCATTTGCAGAGAGTCCAAGGCTTGCAAGAGACAGATTACCCTCTTCGAATTCATTTATGTCATTGGTTCTTGCAGTAGTGTGAGGCGCAGACGGTTTTCTCATCGGATGTGTATTCACGGACGAGGCAACTTTCTCACAGGACGGCATCTTCAATAGCCACAACAAGCAGGTGTGGGAAACTCATAATCCACATGGCACACGTCCATGTGCATTCCAAACCCACGTCTTCGTGAATGAGTGGGCGGGTATTGTTAACAACTACCTCATAGGCCCATATCTCTTATCTGCACGTATAAAGGGCTTATGTTATCATATTTTTCTGCAAGAGGTGCTACTGGAATTGCTGCACGATGTTCCGGTTGTTGTTCGCGATCGCATGTGGTTCCAGCATGATGGTGCACCAGCCCATAACCACGTGCGGCCCGCAATTACTTCGGTGGAACATTTCCGGGCCGATGGATTGGCTGTGGTGGACCCGTTGGATGGCCACCCCATTCGCCAGATTTATTCAGCTTGGATTTTTTATGGGGCCATCTGAAGAGCATAATTTACAAGACTCCCGTTGACTCACTGGAGGACCTCGTTGCACGATTATCCATTGCGGCTGCAAGCGTGCGCGAAATGCCTGTCGTTTTTCAAAATGTTCGTTAATCCCTTCTGCGATGTTACCAAGCATGTATTTACTGCTAGTCGTCGCAATTTTGAACATTTATTGTGAGTACTTTGCGTTGATTTTGTACATAAACACATTTTCTTCTCGCGTCGTTTTTTTGCGTTCCTACCTTAACCCTTCACTTTAGACCCAACATTCCTATACAAAAATGCATTTTTAGTACGCTCCACCACCCCTCCAAATTTGTCCCATGATCTCTGAAACATCCTGTATATGAAAAACATGCAAACATGAAATTTTTAGTTCACACAGGTAGCGACATTTCTTGCCTTTCGGTGCCAAAAGGAAAGCACCTCACTGCTACTACTCTACAGCTATCTGCTGCAAATACTAAAATTAAAACATACGGCATTAAACAACTAAATTTAACTTTCGATCTCAAGCAAAATTTTAAATGGAATTTCATAATAGCTGATGTTTCAATTCCCATTATAGGTGCCGATTTTCTAACTCATTTTGGATTACTAGTCGATTTACAAAAAAACGAATCGTCGATAAATTAACAGCTCTCGCTAGTAATGGCAAATTAGAGCACAACAGTCAACTGAATGCTAAAGCGGTTTCAGAATGCTCACAATATCACCAAATTCTTAGACAATTTCTCGAGCTAACCAATCTTTCTTTTCACAGCAAAGCAATCAAACATGACACAGTTCATTATATCGAAACTAAAGGACAACCAGTCCATTCCAAAGCAAGACGGCTTGGACCTGAAGTTTATCAGGACCTGAAGTTTATCAGGCAAGACGTGTCACACGACATTTTTGACATCGCAGAGACATTCCTTCACAACTAGTGTGAGGAAATTCCAACGTTCTGTACCGTGTCTGTCGTCAAATCCTCTCGATTTCAGGAGGGGTGACGAACCAATGATCTGAATTTTCCTCTGATATCGTTCCAGATATAACGAATTAGAGGATGTAAAATGCTATTGTAAAATTAAGGAGGTGTGGCTAATTCAGTCTGAAGATTTTCGCCATCGGAGTAACATCAGAAGAAAGTTCCAGAACTCTAGACTAGATAGACCTGCAGTACTTTGATCTCTCAACTAGAGAGACCTTCTTTAGCAGACTCCTCACACTACTGGGACTATAATTCGCTTAAATACCTATCTGTGCTATCTATGAATTATATATATATATATATATATAGGTGTAAAGAGCTTCAAATAATTGTATTAAATGTATTTTGAGTTTCAAATGCAGTAAGAATTACGTAACCTCTCAACATTACCTAATCATTATAAGGAGTCAGATACGCTACCTGCAGCCACTCACCTCGGGGTAACCTGACTGTCATTCCCACAGCAGTGACCATAAACATCCGCCCACGGAGGACCTTTCTGCAGAACAGGTTGAAAACTTTAGTCCTAAAACTGTGTAGATTTCATGCTGCCGCTTTATCTCAAGACATTAAAGTTTAAATCTTGGGTGCTAGTTGTGTAAATAATGTATTCTGAACTTCAGAGCTTTTGTAATTATCAATAAATGTATGTTCTTCTCAAAAGATTTAGTTCCTAAAAAACGAATCAAGGTGATAATGTTCAAAATACTTAAACAACACTTTTAAAATTCTATTAAATATTAATTTATATTTGGAATGTTGTACTTATTCTTTTGTTGTTAATTGTGCTACTTGTATATGAATACAAGTTATTAAAATTATTAGAAAAATTATGATCACAAAGCCTTCTGTGCTTAAATTTTCCAATAAAATAGAACAATTTTCCTGCAAATCCTTCAATGCGAATCAACGGAATGTAGAATCATTTCCGAAAATTTAAATTTCTGATAACTTTTATGCCGTTGTAAGTTTCAAAAGTCTTGAAAGAATTGCCAACGGAAATCTTAAGTGAGTTTAGTTAAACGATTTTAATATTTATTGGAAACTTTTTTACACTTCTTGCCCTCCAAAATAATAAACTAACATAAAAAATTTAACTTTAAAAACGCATTAACCATTTATAGGATGATTCATAACTCATGAAAGTAAAGACTGGTAGGGTATTCTGCAATAAATATTTTTGCGTAGAAATATATTGGCGTAAGTGACGTGGAAAGACACAAACGCAAGAAATAAGACGTGAAATTTTACATAAATTGTTTACTTGCAGTATCGTTGAGAAGTGCTACGGTGTTATCTGGATTCTCGTAAACAAGGGCCTTTAAAATGTCTCTATAGAGGCTCGATAAAACAGGCGCTCGTAGTGACCAGCGAACTGGTCCACCATAGAAAATTCATCACGTGTCAGAATAATATAACACTTTAAGACTCCGTGAACTGTGTACGTTATGAAAATATTTTTAAAGCGATAGTGTTGTATTTTAATTTTGTGTTGGATTTTTACTCCGCTTTCATGTAGATATGTTTCAAAATTTATTCATTTAAATCAAGTATTGCAATATGAAATCCTGTTACCACTGGTATAGGTCAAGTGTTCCCATGTTAACTGTATTGAACTAAGACCAGACACAAATAGGAATGGTATTCGGAGCATCTTAAGGCAAATCTCGTAAAACATGTTGTTGAAAAATACGATAACGTCTTCCGTCAAGTCGCTTTGGTAGAAGATATGGCCCAATCAAAATTTCGTTCACAGTAACTGTCCACATACTGACACAGAACCGTTCTTGGAACGCATGTTCACCTGTAGAGTGTGGGTTCAAGGATTCTCACAGATGACGCCTGTACAGATGTGTAACATGTGTAATATGAAAACATGTAATACCCATGTGGAACATGAAAACACCTTCTTCTGTAGAAAATCGTCTCCTTTACGACTAGCCTATGAGGTGGAAAGTCTGACTGCAATGCGCTGTAAACATTATTGCTTACTTGTGATGGGGCTATCTTCTGCAAGGTTATAAAGTATAATTTATGCTTCTAACTAGTTATTTTATGTTAATGTTCTATCCTAACAGCCTAATTTCCATTTCCCTGCCAGAATGTAAACTTCTAGCTCGCGCGATATTCAAATGAGGTAGAAAGCAGAAACTATGTAAGCATAAAATAAGAGCGTGTTCTGCCTGCTTGAAGAGTACATTGCTAAATTTGATTATCTAGCAGCTATTATTCTGCGACGGGGATTTATTCTTGCCATTAGGCTTGTTTACGCCGACTTCGGTCACATCCAGATTACACTTAGTTATACTGTGAAACCGTTAGATCATACTTAATTTCTTAACTTCTATTTGATCCATTATCCTTGATTTTAGCCAGAATTATTGGCTTTTGTATGCACGAGTTGGTGCCTACAAAATCGTTGTCAAACTTTCAAGTGAAATAAAGGGTCCTTTAACCTCTTTCTGTGTTTCTGTGGTACTTACAAAACATAGTGAAAATTCACTAACTTTTAGATTTCTGATCTAATTTTATGTTTCCTAATAAGGCTAGACCTTATAAGATTCATCATGAATTCATCCACGTCTGGATAGCCTGCTGGTCTTGGTCGAACCGTTCCTGATCTATTAATGTCAGATGCTATTTCGTCAAAGCCCATCAGTGGCCGAGCAGTAAAGTTGCTTAACTTTACCGCTCGGAGGCCCGGGGTTTGAATCCTGGCTAACGGGGTTTCCGCATAGGCGTTTTCATGTTTTTCCACAATGCGTAACGTGTATTCGAACTAGTTTATTCTAGAATGTCCTCCACAAACTCATCCTTCCTCTTAGACAGATAGCCCTCGAGTCCTTTGTAGTTATCAAATAAGCCAAACCAAACCATAAATTCGGCACTATAACCATTCGAATGATTTGTGATCCAGGATTCGTCTTCTGTCTTCGCTATACAACTGTACAGCTGTTCTACGTTACCATTTGCAGCCCCGTAATAATTTCAATTCAATGCCCCGAAATTTCAATTCAATGTAGATGTGTCTCGTCGGTATTCGTAACGGTCTCTCTCCAATCGTAGTTGGCATGGTTCATCAAATGCATAAGTTGATTGCTGGCTAGTCACTTATTCTGCTTCGTGAGCAACAGTACAAACAAATCAGTCCATCAATTGTATAAAAGTTTTATTATTACTGTTGGCTGACTCAATTTTCAGCATTTGTTGTAAACATTGTTATAAAAAAGGACCCGTCAGTGAATGCTGTAAATAAACTATTCATGTTTTCTTTTTTGAGTTTGTGCCTCAAAGCATCACTTGCGCCACTGCATCCCTATGCAAACGTTATTTGTTATAGTTCTCTCTACTACCTCTTAAAATTTATCTCATGAATTATATGATAATCATCCTTATATTTTAGTATTATTTTTCAATTATATAAACTTTACTTGTTATTATATAAACTCAAAGTGAAACTGAAATGTCATTATTGATCGAGACTATATATATATATGTAATATTTCAGTTATTCCAATACAGCTCGGGTGAGTGGTGAGGCTATTTCCATTACACGTTTTGGCAGATGTTTGACGAAGTTGGGATGATTGAACCATTGAGAAAAATACAACTCAGGACTTTCACTTGTAACAGCATATATTTATTTTAATTTAGAGCAGATTATTCAGTAATTGAACTACTAGATACGAATGACTAATACGTTATAACATTCTAGCAAAGAAAGAGGAGCATTGCGAAAATGTTAACAGGATGAAGGCGAGGAGGCATCTGTATAGGAAAACTTATGACGCAGCATTTATATGAGGAGGTTATGTAATAGGCGCGAATGTTCCAGAAGGTACTGGTCTAGGGGAAGATCCTGAATTGCAGAAAATTAATTAAAGGTTGCTAGTTCGCAAAGAGCAAAGCCATCGTATTTTTACACACACACACACACACACACACACACATATATATATATGTGTGTGTGTAGGATTACCGGATCAAGAGCACGAGATAAGTATAAAGTGAATTTATTACGAAATTACTAGTATGAATGAAAGATGATAAAAGATGGGATGATAACATGATAAACTGGCATAACTAAGGATAACGGTAACCCCAAGACTAAGAATAGTCCACGTATTGTTCATGTAATAATCAACAGTTCACAGTTTGGATTATCTTGTCAAACCTCGGGAACAAGATCAGGATTCACATATGCTGGTGGATTCTATAAGACCACTGGGACATCATCCCTCCTCGAGAACACGTCTGTTCTCTTCCACGTTTGGAACTCGTCTGCCCCACACCACCTCTGGTACTCGTCTGAGCTGTTTTGCGCTGCGCTGGGCTGACGGCAGATGACGTCACCTCGCTGGCGTTTCTGATTTCCCACAGTCGGCCATCCTGGGAGACATCGCCCCCGATGTCTGCTGTATGGACATCACTATCATCATGGGGTACCTGTAAAGATAATAAAAAAACGAAAAAAAAAGTATCAGGTCCTTAAATTTGAGCTGACACAATTTTCAATTATTTGACCATGGCTTCATATGGTCAGCCGCAGTAGATGTCATATTTGGTCCTTCATGGCATCCTACTTTTTCGACTTCGTATCTGTCATTCGATTTAACGGCTATGACTTTGTACGGTCCGTGAAATTTAGGTCGTAGTTTCAAACCAGTCCCATACTGAGTTCGTTGAATTGCTACCAAGTCGCCAATCTTGTATAGTCTCGGTTTCTTCCGTCTTCTGTTAAACTGTTTACGATTCTCTTGTTGTAGCTTCAAAATATTGTTTTTTGCATCTTCCCTCATTTCATCACGTTCTTGCATCAACTGCTTTAAATATTCTTCATTCAATATTTCGCTGATCCTCAGATCTTCCTTGTTCTTCATTTTCGTACCTATGAGCAATTTAAAAGGTGAATACTTCGTGCTTCTCGTACTTGTACTATTGATTATTCTTTGAACATCTGGAACATATTTAAACCATTTTGTTGAATCTTCATGTGATAATTTCGACAAGACAGGAATCAAAATCCTATGGATTCGCTCAATCTGTCCGTTGCCGCTTGGAATACCGGTAGTAATTTTGACATGATCTATTCTTTCCTCGGCACAATAAGCTGCAAATTCTTTCGACGTAAAGGCACTACCTCGGTCAGACATAATTCTAGCGGGATTTCCAAATACAGTCTGTTGTTGCCTCAATTTTGAAATAACTTCTTGCGCAGTTGTTGATTTCACTGGATAGAACCAAGTAAATTTCGTAAAAGCATCAATCACGGTTAAAATGTGCTGGTATTTTTTGTTCGTTGATGGAAGTGGTCCAATAAAGTCGACATGGTACGTACTTAAGGGAACGTTTTCCTTCGGTATAGGATGAAGAAATCCTTCTGCTTTTCCCTGCTTTTTGTTGTATAGTATACATTCTATGCAATTAGCAATTACTTTTTCAACTTTGTCTTTCAGTCTAGGAATATAGAATTCTTGCTCTACAGCATTTGCAGTTTTCTCTACAGCAAAGTGACCTCTTTTATGTACCTTCTGTATGATTTCGTTTTGTAATGTTTCTGGCACTACTAGCAGATCTTTTCCATTTTCCAATTTATACAAAATACCATTTCTCAGAAAGAATCCATTGTCTTCTCCTTTCTCGACTAAATTCTTAATCAATTTCACATGCTCATCTTTATTTTGTTCTTGTGCTAAACGAATTTTCTCAGTTACATCGGTTGTATATGATGTCAAAGTTAAAGCATTCCTACTTAAAGCATCAGCATGTTTCATTTGTTTTCCTGAACGATGAACAATTTCGTAATCGAATTCTTCAATGAACATTGCCCATCTTGCAATCTTAGGAGTTAAATCTTTCTTATCCAAAGTTTTCTGGAAAGCGCTACAATCTGTTACAATTTTGAATTTGGAGCCCAACAAATAGTTTCTGAACTTAAGAGCTTCTATAACTGCAAGGGCTTCTAATTCGTAACTACAGAGTTTCTCTTGCTGCGGTGAAGTCTTCTTACTCATATACTGGATTGGGTGATAACTACCATCGTCAGACAATTGGAGTAATACAGCACCAAAGCCCTGACTACTGGCATCGGTATGAAATTCTAGCGGATATCCTTGCTTAAATATGTGTAGAACAGGTGTTTGAGAGAGAATTTCTTTTAATCTACAAAAAGCTTCTCCTTGTTCGGAATCGAACTTAAAACCAGTACCTTTTCTAAGTAAATCACTAAGGGGTTTGGCTATCTTAGCATAGTGTGGAATGAATTTACGAAAATATCCCGTTAGTCCTAAAAAGCTTTGTAGTTGTTTACAGTTACGCGGTTGTGGAAAATTTTGGACAGCAACAGTTTTGGAAATTGATGGTAGAATAGTTCCGTTTTCAATTACATGTCCCAAAAATTCAATTTTTCGCTTTAAGAACTGGCACTTTCTGAAATTTATTTGCAATCCGTATTCCGAAGCGGTTTTGAAGACTTTCTCTAATTTTTCTAAACATTCAACTTCATCCTTAGCTGGTACGATTATATCATCCATATAAATAATTAGTACACCTTCATTTAACAAGTCTCGAAACACCGAATAAATATACCTTTGAAAAACATTTGGACTAATACATAGACCAAAAGGAGCTTTAAGAAATTCGTAAATACCATTGTGTGTCACGAATGCGGTGTATTTCGTGCATTTCTCATCTATGTCTACGTGGAAAAAGCCATTTTTTAAATCTAATGTAGTGAAGATTTTTGCTTGCTCCAAACGATCGAGAATTTCTGGAATTAAAGGCAGTGGAAATTTGTCTTTGATAATCTTCTTATTTAATTTCCGAAAGTCAACGCATAATCTTTTAGAACCATCCTTCTTGTTACACAAAACTATAGGTGCTGAATAATTAGAATTACTAGGCTTTATTATACCATCTTTTAACCATTCTTTAATTTGCTCGTCAACGATTTTTTGTTCCGCAAAAGACATGTATCTTCGATTTTGACAGACCGGAATATCATCACTTAAATTTATTTGCATCTTGAAATCGGATTGTTTACTTTTTTGAGGCTGGTACGAATTAATTAATTTACACAGTCTTTATGTTCGGCATTCGAAATATGAGTTAAATCAATCTCGTTGACAGAAATAGCATTCGCTACATGAACAAGGTAATTAAGATTCCAAGTTACTTCCGCTTTCGGAGGTAAAAGAACTATCACTGTTTACATTAAAAGAGACGCTAGATGATCGCGAAAGGTCATAAACATTCCTAAATGGCACGGCGATATTCAAATTTCCCATAACACAACAAGCGTTACCATAAGCATTCCGAGATGACTCAGTTCTTATAAAATTCACATTACTTTTATTCCGTTGAGAGATTATTTGAAGGCCATTCTCAGTGAAGGATAAGTTTAACTGATTTATTACATCTAAACCTAATACAATTTGATTGCATAATGATTTAACAACATAAATTCTCGTATGAAGTGAAAAACCATCAATTAAAATATCAGAATTAAAAAAGCCAACGGGAGAAGTTTCCTTCGCCTCGATACCGATCAGTACTATGTCACAAGGATTTAATTTCGGAGAACCAATTTCTTTATGTAACTCTACACTGCATATTGTAACATCTGAACCAGTGTCAACTAGACTATCAACTAAATGATTATTTATTTCTACAGTTTTCATAATTCTACCGTTATTTGGAATTTTCTGAACCAACGATGTTTGCTTCTCGCTAATTTCGTTTTGACAGTCGGTCGATTTATGTCCGAACTTCTTACATTTGAAACATTTTATTCCACTTGATTTGTTTTTACACTCAGATGATTTGTGACCCAGTTCATTGCAGTTAAAACACTTTACTTTATTTACGTTGGATTGATTTCGATTTGATGACGCATTAGGCTTACACCTATCTTTAGTTTGCATGTCTACTTTCGATTTCTGGTTTTTAAACTTATCATTATCAGCCCTCATTTTGTCATAAATTTTTAGCCTTTGTTTAAATTCAGGTATTGTTTCGCAACCATAGAGTATAGTTTTCCTAACCACCGAATCTGGAATACCGTCTATGACATATTTAATTAACGAAGCATCTTCAATGTTACCTCGCGAACATATTTCTTTCATTTTCAAAAAATACTCATCTAAAGATTCATTAGGCATTAATTTACGCTTACACAACATTTCATGCAATTCAGCTGAATTAAAAGCTTTACCAAATACAGATTTCAAAAGATTTTTTAACTTGCGCCAGTCATTTATTTTAGGTTCACTCTGAACAAATAGTTTCGCTTTACCTTTTAATGATCTTTTAGCGAAAACTAATTTATGCAAATCACTTAATTTTAAAGAATTTATAACATCTTCAAATTCATCAATCCATTTATC
>KK119665.1:234726-326730 GCA_000611955.2 Stegodyphus mimosarum
TGTCTCTTTGTTATCATCAAGCATTACTTTAGAAATTCTATTAACAGTTTCGTCTTCAATATCACTATTTTCTTCATGCAAAATATTTTCAAATAATACAGATAAATCACATAGAAAAGAGACAATTCGGGTTACTACTTCCGTTTTTGAACCCTCTGAATTTATGCATAGTACATTACAAACTTTACTCATTTAAAGTAAAGTCATTCTGTACTGTATCTACTTTCTTGTTAAATTCTTCAGAATCTGGTTTAAATGTAAAGCCAGGAAATTCACGTAATTTTTTCCTATTGTTTCTATCGCCTTCAGTGTTGAAAATAAGTTTATGCAAAGTTCTGATTTCAGAAGTTTTACTGTTCTTTAAAGCTGCTCCCAATTCTGGAATTTCACATAACTTCATATTGAAAGAAAGTTTTCTACTCACCCGACAGATGAACGAGTTGGTAATCCAATCACCATGAAATAGCAATCCAAAATTCGAATAAGTTCGTAACACAGTCGGAATTCACAGTTCAATTGAGTTCATAATCACTAGAGCACTTGTAGTCGAACAATCGCAGTTCACATACTCAGAACACTCCGTTAGGTTCGTGGTTGATTCGCGCCACTGTTGGGGGCCACATAGTGTAGGATTACCGGATCAAGAGCACGAGATAAGTATAAAGTGAATTTATTACGAAATTACTAGTATGAATGAAAGATGATAAAAGATGGGATGATAACATGATAAACTGGCATAACTAAGGATAACGGTAACCCCAAGACTAAGAATAGTCCACGTATTGTTCATGTAATAATCAACAGTTCACAGTTTGGATTATCTTGTCAAACCTCGGGAACAAGATCAGGATTCACATATGCTGGTGGATTCTATAAGACCACTGTGACATCATCCCTCCTCGAGAACACGTCTGTTCTCTTCCACGTTTGGAACTCGTCTGCCCCACACCACCTCTGGTACTCGTCTGAGCTGTTTTGCACTGCGCTGGGCTGACGGAAATTCTGATTACCAATCTCTGTCAGTGTTTAATAACTGCGAAGTCGGCATAAATAAAATGATTTTAATTCTCCAATACCTTGTTAAGATTTATTAAAAGATGTACATGCCTGCACAATGGTTTTGCTTTCTGACGATAAAAGTCACTTTAAGAAATACTATTTCCTTTGCTTTGTCTTTCTTTTACATTAATTTTTATGCATGTTAGGTTTAGTGCTTAGTTCTCTGCAGATTCTTACACATATGCATAATTATTATGCTATAATTATTTTATTTTTAAATTAAGATACACTCTTGATGACTTGCTGCACATTTCACATAGCAATATAAAACATATCATGACCCATCTGATTTGATGACATTATGACATTTTTCTCATGACTAATGACAATACGTGTGACAATTTTATAATTAACAGTAAATATATCTCAAATTTGATCGTTATACCAATTTAGTATTGACAAGTTTGATGTTCAGTTTGTACTTATTTCAACTGCAGAGGTTTGACACATTTCGAAAAACAAATTTGAATTTCTCTCTCATCTTCAACGGATTTCCAAATGAAATTAATGCATAAACTAAGATTAAATTTTGCATAATTTTAACGTCACATTTAATAATTTTTTATTTATATAGCATATAAAAATGGTTTTAAAATCGTTACTCACATTTTATATAGTTTTTACTGGCTTGTATAAAAATAAAAAGGCCGATTTCTTCTAGCTCCCCCTCTTCATGCTAGAAACAAAGTAGCATTTTGTGAAGGATTAACACTTCATTGAGACATGGGGTTCTAGAGATTGAAACGCATAGAAGCCCGTTTAAATATTTGATCGATAGTCTTCTGCTAGAATTACTTAAGTTTACATTGAGAAGAAAAGAAAAATTCCGGTACTCTAGAATCTGCTTACACAACTCCTCTAACCTCCTTTTCGATTTCGAGGAGAAATAGTTATAACAAATGCAGTCTTTCGAAATCAATGAAATCTCTAGCGCTTCACAGTCCACTGATAATTTTTACCGTGAAGTGTCAAAATTTCAATTCGCTTTGCATTTTAAAGGTATTTTGCGTCCTGCATGGGGACAAAGTAACGACATACGTCTTTCAACGTTTTAAATCTGAGTTATATTTCGATGCAGTGACCTTCTGAACTCATTCCAGCTCTCCAGGAATCTCAGAATATAGATTTGAAGTTATAAATTTGGCATTCATATAGTGTTTCTCATTAAAAACTAACACGGGTTCGAACTAGGGTTGGTATATTTAACAACTCCATTCATCTCTACAACTCATTAATGACATATATTTACTGACATATCATAAATCCCAGTAAAAGCCGCGAATCGACATATTGCTAATTTGCTATTCTTCTTTAAATACATTTTCTAGGATTTCTTTCCATGTTTCTTAATAATACAAAGAACAGAGCGGAAAGATACAAATGGAATAATTACTGTATATTAAAATCTTGATTTTCAAATCCTTTCAAAACTTTAAACTCCGTAAATTCGAAAGGAAAAGAAAGTTAAATACGATTAATTTTGCAAAGTTAATTTAAAACTGTCTTTACTAGTTCCGAAGTTCTGAGCGCACTTTCCTCTTCAACAACAAACAAAAAAAAAACTACTTTTTCTCTAACTTTTTGCACTGCGAACAAAATTTCAATTCTTAGAGTATTCCAGATATGAAATGTTTCCAAACAAGTAGTATATCTTGCCGGTACAGTTTAATTTGCTCATAAAATTTAATAATATTTTCAAAATATTTTTCCATTCAAATTTTGTTTGTAAATATTTTTTCGTTTATTTGTTTTAACTTTGATTTGTTTCCGTTTATTTGTTAATCAATTTAATATAATTTTATGCTGATTTGTTATTTATTGCTTAGTTTCGAATTTGTGGTCAGTTATTTTGTTTGCATATATTTAATTCGTACATTATCTGGTACAGCTTTTAATTCTGAGTTCAAGTAATATTGGAATTGTGAAGAATGCTCAATGAACTAAAGACATAAGGCTGAAGAGACCCTTGTTTGCTAAACATTTGCAACTTTTTACTGTAAAATTTACAAACATAACGCCGATTTTTGTTGTTTGACTATTCTAGATTAGTTATTGAAATGGGTTTTGATTCAGGGAAAGGTAAGAGATATATTTGAAAGTATTCACCTATTAAATCAAATTATATTAAAATATCATTGTTTATTTCTGCTGAACATATATTACTTTGTTTGTACACGTTGATTTTAAATAGTTTTACTTTTTTAAAGCAGAACATTTTAACATTTATTCAAAATCCCTGTCGCTCCCTCCGTCTTCACACTATTTGAATTCTACAACATTCATTATTTTAGCTATGTGCTGCCATGGGAATTCTATGTAAACTGTCAATTTTATCCTTTCAAGATTAAGCGAAATTTCAGCATTAACGGCAAACTTCCCTTTGATAAACAAAAATATTCTAATTAAGCAATTTTTTAAAATTTATATTCATGTATCATAATATATAAATAACAATGTTAGCTAAACAGGATTTTGCAATTGTATTTTCTCCATTTTGTAGGTAATTTCCAAACTTTTTATGATACAAATGTTATGGAAACATGTACTGAAAATTCCTTTCTGTTAAGAATAGTGACATTAAAGGTTATCACAAACTTCAGAATACTCCAACGTGATTTTCTGTAAATCAAGCATCAAAATCAAAATCCATATATTTGTGTAATACAAAATCTTGCATTCATATTTTACAAACTAAAAATAATCTTTAATCATGATAAATGAGTTAAATAACAAGCATATAAAGATCAGAAAAATGATTAATATGCATTAATTGATATGGCTCCTTCTTATAAACTAATTAACAAAATCTTCACTATTATATAGTAAATATCTTTTCTGATAAATCATTTCGATTTCCTTTATGAGCAGTGAAACTAGAACTTATATTTATCGTTTAAAATTAATAAAACCAATATATAAGCAGATATATTGAATATACTTTATTTTCAATAAATTCAAATTTAGAATGCCCAGTTGATGATGTAAATTGTACTAAATTCTGTTATCAGTTGGCACCTTCGAACTAAAATAAAAAGAACGCACATAAATTAAAAATAATAATATCATTTGATAAAGTATTAAGATTTTAAGAGCATAAGCTAATAAATAGCAGCTCGAAGCGAGAAACATCAGCGTAATCAGTTTTTCTTCAAATGTTTAAATGAGAGGCAATATTGTTGAGGGTGTATTTTAAAAACTTATAACAACGTCAATATTACAAGACATTAAACACCTTTCTTCTTGTGCTTAGAAAACTAATGTTATGATGCTTTGTAAAGAAACAGAATGTTTCACAACGCACATGCCAAAGAATATATTTTAAGAGCAAATTTCTAATTAAATCACTTTAAAGGCATATTTAAAATGAGAAATTTGATATAATTTTTGCATTTTTAAAATACATTATCTATTTTATTGCAACGTATATTCTCTTAAGTTAAAGAATACTTTCTAAGCCTAAAACTCTAGGGTTAAGACAACAGAGCCTCAACCTCTGAGGTAGAGCCTCAACCTACATCATGTGCGAATTATCGTTATGTCCATATAAACGGCAGAAACGTATGAATGGTGTAAAAGAACCTTTTATTCAGAATCAAGTAACCGAATAGAAGGCATTTCTTGTGCTTACCAAATCATCCAACATTTATGGCGTAACTCAAAAGTGAGGAATTTCAAATTAAAACAAATTTAAATTTTAAGTTAGCTGAAACGCTACACAGAAATGATCAACGCGCATGTTGGCAAAAACTTATACCTGCGTGACAAGCACGGCGGCAAGAACTAAGGAAAGCTGAAGACAGACTGCTATTGTAGAAATTCACTAGTAAAGTTGTAAGGTTTCTCCTTCAATCTCTGGACTCTCTTCGTGAGCATAAGCTGTGAAACCTTATGTAGAGGACAGTGAGCAGATCTAGGCTATGTCCTTTAGTGTTGAAGAACTACAAAGTCAGAAGCAGGGTTTAAAAGTGACCCTTTAATTCAAATATTTACAACTCTTCTAATTGAGAGTAAGCCACTACTTGGGCTGAACTAAAATAATATAAAAATAAAGTGTGTTAACAAATTCAATTCCCTAACTTAATTCTACGTAGGACGGCGAGGGAAGCTTACTCTTAGTGAAATGCAACAATGCGAATTTCACTAGCAAACACTAGTAATTGCAAATGCCTATAAAGGCGAACTTTCAGTAGACAGAGGAAATCTTGGCGCGCACAGCCTTACGGCGATAAATCCAAGGCACTGTTTTTCCCCTCGTTAACTCCTGCCTTTTAACTGCTAACAGATATATGCGATTTGCATAAATATCTCACTCGCGCTAAATTCGGGCAGCAACTGAAACTTTGAGAATTCGATAGGAAAGTTCAAACTAAAAATAATTTGGTTAATTAAAATAATGAATGCTACAAAGTTGCTCCCAGAATTTAGTAGTCTGAAACTAAGTAGCCTAAAATCGGCTTTTAGTGAAGATGCTAAATTCTAAATCTAAATTTTCCTTCCTATTCGCCATCCTTTACAATTGTAAGTTTTAAATTTAGTTTAACTCTCTGTTTGTGTCTTAGATATTTTAACATAGAATATCTTTTTCCGTCTTCACATCAAAAAGATCCATCAGGAATTTGGCTGGATTCTATCTGGTTCCTTCCAATCTGGAAGGAAATAAATTTTAATTTCATGTTATAAGTACATTTCACCTGAAAAGTACAACATTCCCTTCCTCTGATGCTTTCCGTAATGACTTTTTATTCGCGCTTTAGGTATTCGCGTTTTTTAATTTCTATTAGCGCTTTTCGCCAAACGCATTCATTTTACACTCATTCATTTTTAAAACTTCCCCCTTGTTCTCTGGCCAAATGTGGTGTTTGTGAAAAACACGCAGTTTTACTTTGTCAAGTGTTCACAACTACCACCTGACTTCAATTCTATTGGGGTTAATTCTTCGACTTTCAAGACCTCAGACCTCCCCTAAAACAAATCTGAAATGCCCTGAGGTTCTAACATGAAATGAACTTTAAACTTTTGTGTGAAACCAGAGAACACTACGTACAACATTCAAACATTTCAATTGCATTTCATACATATAATTCATTCTTTCAATCTTCAATTCAAATTTTCTTTAAATGCTCATTGCGTTAAATAACACTTATATATTCACTTTCTAATTTAGCGCGCTTTACGCTTTTACATTACATTTTAATTTTAACTTGCGTATCCTTTACGCTTTTCCAAAATATTCGATATAAACAAAACCAGTGCTTAAGGCTTACAACAAATCATGCATTACATAGAAAACAGTTTTACATTAAATGCATTCATTATTTATACATAGAAAAATATAATACAACAGTTTTGCTATACAACTTACGTACTAGTTGCTTTTAATTAACACAATTCAATTTCCTATTTACAGAGAGTCTTTTGACTAAAATCGATGAATCCCATGTTCTGGATTACAAAGAACATTTCACGAAGTCTCACAGTTTTTCAACTGAACTCTCGAATTTCTTCCGCTGCATAATTAAGTTGTTCCTTCAAGCGTGTCCTTTACGCTTTCGGCAACCGGCTTTTGACTCGGGTAACTTCCCTTTTAAATCTGCAACTTGCACTTAAATCAGAAACATAACTGTGTGAATTTTAAAAGAAAATAAAGAATCTACTTATCTTTCTGCCAGTCTTTTAGGCGTTTTTTTGTCCATTCCTGAAAGGTTGGATATACTGTGGCTTGGGCTATTCTTTGCTTGTTACTCCTAGATTGAAACTCTGGGGCTGCCTTTCGTTTGGTCGATCTTCTTTCCTCCAGAAACACCTTGTTGGGACGAATGGTGGGTGGCGCTTTCCGTTTGTGCTGAAGTCTTTGCTCCCTCTCCAGACTGGCTCGTTCCTTCTCCTGCACTCGTAGGCTCCTTCGTTGTGGGTTGGCACCTTCGGCGGCTCGCTTCTCGCCGTTCTGTTCCCTCCGTAGTGGTGGAGCTTTCATAGTGTTTTCATTTGGACGTTCCTTCCTTAGACGCTTTGGTTGCTGAGACTGTTGCTTAGCGTTTGTCCTTTTTTCTTTTTGGGGTGGTCTTTTCTTTGGCTGCGGCTTCCTCTCTTCTGGTAACCTCCTTTTCAAACTGGGTTCTCTTGTTTTTGAGGGACCTGGTTGGGGCTCTTGAATCTTAGAAAAATTCTGTGAGGCTGGACCCTGCAACATGTCTTTCAAAATATTATTATTAGCTCTTCGATAATAATGTTTAATTTGATCGAAATTTGCCACAGTCTCTTCGCCCTTCTCATTCTTTAAATATGCACGGCATTCAACTATTCTTGTAATTTCAAAAGGACCATGCCATCTTGGGCAAAATTTTGCGACCTTATCTTTTGCTGCGCATGAAAGTGCGTGGGCTTGTTTCAACACCTCCTCCCCCACTTTATATTCTACGGTTCTTCTTTTTGAATCGTAGTAAATCTTTTGTTTCTTTTGCGCTTCCCGGGAGCACTTTTCTGCCTCCTTCAACATTTTTTCTATTTCACCCATTTGAAATTCCGGCGCTCTATCTTTCACATAAAATAATTTATCTAAGGGGGTCATTATCTTCCTGCCCAAAAACAATTCGGCGGGGGATTTCTTCGTTGTCTCGTGCTTAGCCGTTCTGAGGGCGAATGCAAATTCTTCGACGCAGTCATCCCAGTTAGAATGGTGCTTTTGCACATAATTTCTAATCAATTTTACAATATTCTTATTTACCCGTTCCGCTATATTTGATTGTGGGCGGTAGGGTACCATTTTCATATGCTTAATGCCCAACTTGTCACACATCATTTTAAATGTACTGCTTACAAACTGGGGACCATTATCGCTAATCACCCTCGCTGGACATCCATATCTTAAAATATATTTGTTCAAAAACGAATCTGCAACGACTTTTGCTGAAGCCCGCTTAAGTGGTATCAACTCAACCCATTTACTGAAATGATCCACAATGACTAATAAAAATCGTGCCTTATTTACATGACTCCTGGGGTAGGGGCCTAAGAGGTCAATACCAATTATTTCATTGGGGAACCTAGACTCAATACTAGTTAATAACCCGGCCGGGCGGAAATTTACGTCATTATTTATCTGACACGTGTGACAAGTCTGGCAGTAATTTTTAACTATCTTTTGTAATTGCGGAAAATATACCGCCTCGCGTACGCGTTGTATTGTTTTTCTAATTCCAAAATGGCCCGAGACAGGCGAATCGTGGAGCTCTTGCAAGATACTTAAAATTAATTTGGCCGGGATGACTGGTCTGTATTCACTATTTTGATTCGTAACTTTAGTATAAAATAAGAGACCATCAATGATTTCATAGTTCTGTGCTCTGCTTCGTATTGCATTAATGTCTATATGCTGGAAGTTATCTGGGTCTTTTAAATAATTATAAATATTTCCGAATTCGGGATCCCTAGCAATTTCTTCTATTACAGTCTCTCGAGAGTCAATGACCTTTGCCTGAAGCATCGCTATTTTTACTTTCTCGCCGTTCTCGTCTAACTTTATTCTAGATAATGCGTCGGCCACTACATTGTCTTTTCCCGGTGTGTGTTTGATAATGAGATTAAATTCTTGCAACTTTAGGGTCCACCGAATTAAGCGTGGCGAAAGATTCTTTCCTGAAAATAATCTGGTAACTGCCGCATGATCTGAATATACTGTTACGGGAGAACTCCCAAAATATACACAAAATTTTTGAACAGCTGCGAGCACTGCTAAAGTTTCACGCTCCGTTGCCGAATAATTTCTTTGCGTATCATTCAATGTACGACTAAAAAAGGCAATCGCTTTTCTATTTTGTGTTAACACGGCTCCGATTGCGTAATCTGATGCGTCTGCATAAATTTCTAGACCCTTGTCTTTCTCTGGGAACTTTAGAACCGGTGCATTAATTAAAGATTCTTTTAACTTCTCAAACGCGGCGTTTGCTTCTGAAGACCACGCAAAACGAACTCTTTTCCTTCTCAACTTTAACAATGGTTCAGCAATTTCTGCGAAATTTTTAATAAAAATTCTATAATATGAGCACATACCCAAGAAAGTCGCTAACTTTTTGGCTGTATTCGGAATTGGGTAATTTTTCACTGCTATAACTTTAGATTTATCTGTTTCGATCCCCCTTTGAGAAATTTTGTACCCTAAATATTTGAGTTCTTTTGCCGCGAATTTACATTTCTTAATGTTCACTTTAAGTCCTGCATCTTTCAAAAGAGTAAAGACTTCTCGAAGGTCTTTAATATGTTCTTCCAGCGACTCTGAAGTAACAATTATATCGTCAAGATAAATAAATGTACTTTTTCCTATTACCGGCCTTAAAATTTTGTCCATGCACCTCTGAAACGTGGCCGGGGCTCCCGACAATCCAAAAGGCATACGCAAAAAGCCATATGTACCGTATTTTGTTATGAATGCTGTTTTGTGAACATCTTCCGGCTTTATGCTTATCTGAAAATATCCGGATGTCAAATCTAGCGTGGTTATGTATTTTGTTGATTTAATACTTCTTAGAATTTCATCAATTACCGGAAGTGGGTAAGTTGGAAATTTTGTTATACTATTAAGCTTTCTGTAGTCAATAGCGAACCTGTACCTTAATGGATCAGTTAACGGCAAATCATTATTTTTCTTACATAAAACCACCGGACTCGCATATGCACTAGAAATAGGAGTTATTATTTTGTTTCTTAACATTTCATCAATATGGTATTTTATTATTTCCTCCTTAACTTTGTCGTACTTGTAAGGACGCTGACGTATAGGTTCATCCGTAGTTAATTTAATTTCGTGTGCTACGATCTGGGTGAATCCTGGAATATCATCAAATAAATCAGCGAAATTACTTACCAATTCCCGAAACTTGTCCTGTTCTTCGGGCGTTAGATGGCTTAAATCCACTTCAGGGGGAGGTGTTGATTTCTTTTTAACTGGGTCCATGGTTACTTGCAAGGTGGAGTTTTCAAAATCGATTTTCGCATCCACAGCTGCAAAGAAATCTGTTCCTAAAATAACCGATGCTTGGAGGTTCTTCACTACAAGAAACATAATTTTTTTTTGTTCTTCGCCGATTTTGATGTACAGCTCGATTTTTCCCATGCATTGACACGTTTTTCCTTGGGCTGCTACCACCTTCATTCCTTCCACGCTATGCAGACGATATCTACGAAAGTGCTTCTTAAAAAATTCTTCTGCCAAACAGCTTCCTTGAGCGCCGGTATCCAACAGAGCTGTAGCGGGTACGTTGTTAATTAGTAACTGCAGTCTCGGTAATTCAATGTTTCTCACCATGACCGTATTTAGCTGTACTTCAGAGGGATTTTTCTTCTCCTCGGAACATTGCACCCCCTTCCCCGCAATATTCCTTAGTAGTTTAAATGCTTTGCGGGTGTTTTCTTCTGTTGCTGGCTTCTGCCTGGGGAGAATGATTTTCTTCCGTAGTTGGAATTATTTTGTTGGCGCTGTACTTGGCGCGGTTGACCGCTCGCATTTTGACTGGTACCAGTAGTTCTCGGCCATCGTCTGTTTCTTCCTTCGGCATTCTGGTTCCCCTGCAGCCGCTGTTCATACGATTGTCTCCGTTGATTTTCGGCCGCTCGCCGGCTCTCGAATTGTACGGCGAGTTCAAACAGCTTGTCCAGCGTCACGGGATTTCTTAGCTCCATGAAATCTTGTATAGATGGTAACAATCTGGGCAGGATTATCTGGATAATCTCCGGGTCCGGCCTCGTGCCATACAATAATTTAAAGACTTGTATTTTTCTCAAAATAAATTCCGATAGTTCATCCACCCGCTGTTGATACTTGCTAAACAATTCAGCTTCGAGTTTCGCACGGTCTTTAACCACAGGAAACGCTCTCAAAATTGCTAGTTTAAAATTCTCGTACGTGTAAGTCGGCGTTCCTGGTTCTCCCAGCAGACATTTTCCGATGCACTTATACCAGGTCGCTGCTTGGCCCCTCAATGCTCCTGTCGCTAATATGACCTTCTGATGTTCCGGAACTGGATACAGCAAAAAATGCGCTTCTAACTTTTCCAGGAATGTGTTCACAGGTCCTCTGGCATCAAAAACTACTGCCGGCTTCATGGCTGCTCTGATGGTTTCCACTATGAATCCAAATCCATCAGGCATTGCAGCTGTATTCTGGGATGTAGTAGGCATATTCCAACTTCCTTCCATCCTTTTAGTTGTTCGGGCGCCAGTGTAAGGTTTCTCCTTCAATCTCTTGACTCTTTTCGTGAGCATAAACTGTGAAACCTTATGTGGAGGACAGTGAGCAGATCTAGGCTATGTCCTTTAGTGTTGAAAAACTACAAAGTCAGAAGGAGGGTTTAAAAGTGACCCTTTAATTCAAATATTTACAACTCTTCAAATTGAGAGTAAGCCACTACTTGGGCTGAACTAAAATAATATTAAAATAAAGTGTGTTAACAAATTCAATTCCCTAACTTAATTCTACGTAGGACGGCGAGGGAAGCTTACTCTTAGTGAAATGCAACAATGCGAATTTCACTAGCAAACACTAGTAATTGCAAATGCCTATAAAGGCGAACTTTCAGTAGACAGAGGAAATCTTGGCGCGCACAGCCTTACGGCGATAAATCCAAGGCACTGTCTTTCCCTTCGTTAACTCCTGCCTTTTAACTGCTAACAGATATATGCGATTTGCATAAATATCTCACTCGCGCTAAATTCGGGCAGCAACTGAAACTTTGAGAATTCGATAGGAAAGTTCAAACTAAAAATAATTTGGTTAATTAAAATAATGAATGCTACAAAGTGACGTTCAGCTGGAGGAGCACGCTCTGTCTAAGCAATTTAAAATCTCCCTTCAAATACGATGTCTTTCTACCTCATTGAAATATGCCCTAGCTAAAATTTACGTTCTGGCAGGAAAGGGAGAATTGACGCTACAGATACTGCACATAAAATAACTGCTTAGATAAACCAAATACCTCACCCCTCTCATTACCAGAATTTAAGTAATCGCAATGAAGGTCATTAACGACTTTGCTAAGATCATAAATTTTAACTAACCATTAGCTAGCTTCTTACAAGAAATATAACTTGTATTTATCTAATTTTAATTCTACATGACAAGCAGCTGGATTTCCATCAAACAATTTTCTGCAATTTGCATTCACATAAAATCAGATGGTATTCTCCTTTCAGTCATCTGGAAGGAAAAGGATTTCAATAGATGTTACATTATCTCAACTTAATTCAACTTTTATAAATCTTTTCTAACTTAACCATTTCATCAAAATCTTTTTCATACAATTTTATCAAAATTTTCATGCATTTTCACTTTTTTTAATTAAATTGTTCTTCCCTACTGCTTCCCAGTAAAATGTACTGAAAGGTGTGAGCAAGTGTCATTTGTGTAAATGTAGCAATGTGCACCACCTAACGTACATCCTACATAAACTTGCACTCACTAAACTTCAAAACTGCACCTAATGCGGTAACAATGTAAGTGGTTAAACTTTTGGGAACCTGGAGATTCTAACATTTAATTTCATGCAACAGCGCTAGCTTTCGCTTTTTTTTTTCTTTTTTGCTAGCAAACATTTAAACATTTCATTCAACTGCAGGATTTCATTTCTTACAACTTTGCGAACATTTACTTCACTTTTAAAATATATGTTAACACAACGTTTAACGTTTGCAACACGAAAGCATACTACATGAAACATCTACAATATATTGTTTTAAGAAAATTCAGTTATCACATCATATGCACATAAGTTGCTCAAAGTTGCTTTACCAAAATTTATTCCAGTTCAGAAGTGGCCATCTATGTTTGCATTATGCCATTCATGTACAAATAAGCAATCCAGTTCAGCTTTGAAATTTCAGTTAAAAATGAGAGTACGTTAAAGGATAAACGAATGTAAACAAGGGATATAGTTACAACAGGAAAGGAAACCATGCAAAAATAAAGTAAGACTACATTTTACTAGCAATGCAGAAACCTGCATTAGGTGTAGAATGCAACGAAACGCAGCTTGCTCCAGTTACTCGGGCAGTTAGTTTTTTGGTTTGAATAACAAATTGCAATGGTAATTTTAAATAAAATACATAGGATAATTTCTGACTATGAATCTAAATTGGGAAGCTTAAAAGTATTTATTAAAGCAGCTAATTCAGGAATGGCATGATAAAATTGCAACTAATTGAAATTACAACTTAAAACTATAGTATTCATAATTTATGAAAGCACAATTTTTGACTCCTTTGAACAACAGTAATCAGGTAAGAATATGCTGATATTAAGTAACTGTATTTACAATTAAAAGTTTACTATTCATTCTCTGCGTTTATTCAGTTTTTTAAAAAAATCTTTCGTAAGCACTTTGTATTTGTTAGGTCAACCATCCAAACAGAAATGTATTCTATAAAACTGCCCTTGTCTTTTCTTCTGTGTATCTCACAAAAAAACACAAAATTACTAATGATTAAAAAATAAAAAGTACTAAATATCATAAAATATCAATAAAAATGTGTGTGATTAATATAAATGCTTGCTTATTTACAAATAATAAAAGTTATTCATGTCATAGCGCATAGCACATTTGGTAGAAAGAAAAATCTTCTTTGAACAGAACTAAGCTTTTAATTTCATAAGACTTCCATCTATCAAATTGTGTAAATGATAGTTTCTTGTTACAAGATAAAACAACCATGGCTGAAGACAACCACAGCTAGTAACCGTTTACATAATATCACCATATTCTTACAGCCGAATACACATAAATATAAGACTACAAATGGGAATAGATGGGTTTAATGATGAACAGAATTAAAACACAGACTTTCACCATTGGTCGGACAGGCGTAATTCCGCCGCACTAACTGCTCAGTTCCGCCCCAGATTTGTGAGAAGAATATATCGGGGAGGGGGGGGGGGGGTAGGGGACTGAGGGTTTTCCTACCACCAGATTTTCGGGTGGCCGTGCATTTCGCCAAACAGACATACACTTATAAACATCATTTCTTCTCCGGCATTCAGCGTCACTAACCATTAAACCGGTTAGCGGCGACTAAAACACATACAAGGTTCGTAAGTAACTGCTATGATATGAACTGCTTGTATACAATATTTAAGAAGCTTACGCACATTTCGCAGTGTTAACTGCGCCTCTGTTTAGCGATTCTATCCGGACTTAAAATTTCAAACAATTCATCATCGTTTTTGATTGGCTGTGAAGTACGTATTTCCCCACACTACTGTCTCCACTACTCTAAGTATTTGTAGGGCTGTTGTAAACAACATTAACGGGCTGATGCAAATTAAACGTTCAAAGATCATTATTATGTTCGCACAATTATAGCTCTATCAACTTTTTTAAATGTTATATGTGGAAGGATCATACACATTAGTTTTAAACTATCTGATGAAATTTATTCAATACAGATTTATTTAACCGAACAAAAAAGGGAAAAAAATCCTAATAAAGATATATGTGTGCACAGTAATATCACGGTAATAATATCATTCTTCTTTTAAGAAAAGAAAAAGTAAATATTATCATGCATTCTCAAATAATAATACTAATTCCGTTTTTTACATTCTCGACATATTTTTGTAGTTAGTTCATTTATTCCGTGTTTATATTTTAAATTTGCAAGGCAAATATCAAGAGCGTTTAAGGAAAGTACTCCACGAAAATGCACCCCACTAATAAAGATGCCCATATAATGCCAGAGCTCTCGTATCATTCTTCAAGATAAATTTGCTAAGTTATAGAGAATATGTTATAGTATGCTTACATTTTTGACACAATATGCATTAGCTAAGAGATAAATTTTATTATGTTAGGAAGTTTGCGAAGATATATATAGATTAATAAATAAATTTTGCATTGCACTCATATTTACTAAGTATGAATACTTTAAATACTTAATGAAGAATTTAACAATTTATTTTATATTATATAATTTTCATATTTAAATCTGATTTGATATGTTTGAATTATTCATGCTTTACGATTCACAAAAAATAAATAAAACGATTTATAAAAAATAAAATTTCAAATATATTAATTAATTAAAAATATTGTAATCAAGCATTTACGGTGCATTTTTAAGTAATAAGCAAATTTAACACATAAAAATTATTTATTTTAAAAATCTATTCTAATTCTAGATGCATTTTACTTCATTACTTAGATGAAATAAATTATCAGAATATTACGAATTGAATCTTGTGTGGAGCCTGAATTCTTTAAAGCGCATAATTAGTCCATTATCTTTCAAAAAGCAGCGCTGATAAACTGTGGGGGGGACTTAGAATAAGTCTGAAATCTGTCATTTTATGACATTTCATCGAACGTCCTCAAATTGCTAAGTTGCAACCAGAAAATATTTTACTTGCTAGCTGCGCGGCAAAGACGTCAACCCGACCTCTCTGCTACCAGTCGAACTATTTTACATTTGTCTGCTCACTTTGCGACCAGTCGGACCATTTACTACATCTTATGTTGTTTCGGACTAAGTGGCACAATGATGTCGTAATGGCCTAGCAATCACGTCGCGTACGATTTTGCAAAGATGTCGCATTTTGCAGTCTTTAAGAGCCGTTCAGATTGGTGTTATCTGAGCTAACGGAGACAATTGACTTAGCCGATTAATCTCTAAAACCAATTTTTCCCGTAGCACGACGAGTTGAGAAATCTGAACTGCATGCATAGCGGAGCTAGTCGACACATGAAACTGACTCCGTTAACTCAGATACACCCCAGTGTTAATGACTCCTTAAGACACCCATATGTCTGAGAAATTCTACGCTTTTGCGACGGTCGAAAAGACGTCGATTTCACGTCTTTACCTTCATTCTTCTTTTACACAAAAACTTCGCTTTCGCGCCTTTATATATACCGCAGTCTTGTCGTAAAGACACAGAATATTAAAGGTCGTAATGACATCGTATAACAACTTATTGAATCCACCTTTTTTGCGAATTTCACGTGTTAAACTACGAAATCAATACCGTATTACACTGGTGTGCAAAACTTAAGCAACAGCAGGGTTTTTTGCTATAACTCCACGAGAAATCAACTGAGAGACATGAAATGCAGAAATGAAGGAGAGTATTATGCACGTAAAGGATGACGAAAGAATTGGAGCTGAAAAAGGAATACAAGGCATACGGTATGGAATCAAACAAAAAAGATAGTATAACATATAAAAAAAATTAAAAAAAGATAGTATAACATATAATCCATGGATCATTTGTGTTTGATTATATTCATTTAAATCGTAATTTGCAAAGTTTTACTTCGAATATTTTTACACAACAGGAAACGAAGATGAAATAAATTAACTATACAGCTTCAATAATCATTTTGTAAAGATAGATTTTTTATAAAGAAGTTATTAAAAGTAACTTCCTATTTATTAATTTTTTTAAAAAAAATTCTTTTTTTACTATAATAAAATGCTTGCAAAATTCTTTTTGAAATTTTTATCAAAGAAAGCGCATCCCTTCTATTCGGTGGGAACTTATTGAACTTCTAAACAGATTACAACAACGATGAAGCGGAAGAAATTTTATTCTGCAGTAAACTTTTCAAATGATGTTTTACGCTTTGCTTCGGGTACTCACATATTCCTGCGGTGAATAAACGAAAACTTAAAAGTCCTTAGAAATGATTTCTGCAAATGTTAGATAACTCAATGCTCCGTATAGAAAATCAATGTCTTATTTTTCAGACAAACATACAAAATGAATTTTTAAGGCATATTTTTAACACTTGAAACTTTAGTGATAGAACTTTGAAAAGAATTCGTTTTATTTTACATCTTTATAGAACAGTTATTATTTAGAGAGATGTGCCTGAATTCTGAAGCATGGTTCTTTAAATGTTTTATTAACATCCTAAAGGAATGAAGTACTTATTTCAGGATCATTTTGAGTTAATACTTATCATTGTTAAAACATGAGCTGCCAAAATGTTACTGTTTATTTAAAATGTACCAGTAATCTAAAAAAGTTCTCACTATTTTATGTTGTTACATTGGTTGATGAACGGATTGATAATTCACGCTGCATTGCTCATTGTTACCTTTTCAACCTGCGTCCGAATATATAAGACTGAAGAATGCTGGCAGTTTGTTCCGACTTCTATTCTCGTCAAACGCGCTAGCTAGATAGTATTTCCATGGTTTTCCATATGTACTGTGAAAAAGAGCTAGTTTCCTGAGAAAATTTTTCAGGAAAGCCTTAACTATTGACTAGTAAGACAGATAGCCTTAATTTGCTTTGTGATAATTAATGAACTTGTAGAGACATTCAGTTAACACCCTCGTTGGGACTCGAACCTCGGACCTCTCGATATGAGCCGAGTGTACTGGCCATTACACCCCGAAGGCATGTTAAGAAGGTGGGAGAAATACCTTATAAACTAAAACAGTGTAACATTAAAAAAGAAGAGATAATTTGTCTTCTTATATTATTTTGAAGATCATACTGTTCTGTATTTAGAAACGTTTAGCCTTTTAATTTAATTTCTGTGGGTGATTCATATAGATTTTTATCCAAGCATGGCATTCACCTTTCGCTCATACATGCCTGTTTTAAGAGAATTCAGGAGTTATATGAAGTTAAAATACATTTTAAAATTACTGTTTATTCTTTTTTAATATAAAAATTCCTTAAATATGAGAATTAAGTCTATCATAACTACTTCCACTTTACATAAATTGAATTACGAAATCTTTATTTTTTGTCTCTTTCTTTTTATAGGCATCACCTTGCCTCGTGTTATATAAAACTTCAGCATTAGTCCAACAACATACACTGTCTGACTGCATCATGAAAGTATAATTGGAAACGAAGCAAGTTTTACACATAAACAGATAATTAAACATTTAATAAATTTAATTTTCAAAGATGTATAGCAATAAGGCACATAGTTGTATAGAATATTATTAAGATAGAGCGGTTTCATTTTGGGCAATACATTCTTGAATACATAGTGTCATCTAACCAACGAATGTCCAAAATATAAAACATAAAATATATAAATAATAAAATATATAAATAATATAAAACATCTTGTGCCTTCTTTCACCATGTGTTATTGATGTGACCCCACAGTTCATTTTCCTTTTGAAGAGGATCAAATATGTTCAACCGATGTCTAATCATCTCCCATAAATTCTCGATTTTAGAGAAATCGGAGGATTGAGCTGGCGAAGGAAGCATTAACACACATTGAATACATTCCGGGAGAACACAGCAATGTGTAACTCGATGTTATCTTACTGAAGTATAACGTCTTGAATTCCCTTGAGATACGGAAGGAAATGGGACTGCAGCACGAAATAAATATAGTAGCATCCCAGTAATATACCTTAACTATTGACTGGAGGTGAAAGATTATCAGCTTTAATCGCACTGCAACCGGTATTTTACCTAAACGGGCAGCGTTTCGCTCGAAATTGATACAGATATTCGCCTGATGGCTACGTCACCTTCGTAGTTTCACACGTCCTTCTACTTGTGAGGCACATGCAATCTTTGTCGCTAAAGACTACACTATCCCATTCCGCAGTCTACGTAACTTTCAACTATGTAACTTTTAATTACGTAACATTTGCAACACCATTGCAAACGGTTACGACCATGCCATGTTATTAATGGAAGCTTTCGCAAGGGACATTAGACGCCAATTCCAGCAGACAATCGTTGTCAGACTGCCCACGCCGATTTAAAATTAGATAAAAAAAGCAACCTTAGTTTGGTGCAAATTCCGAATAAAACTCAATAAATTTCGAAGGCGGTCAGACCCTTCCTCAGCAGAGACAAATGAATTTTTGCAAAAATGGGCGTAGTGTAACCCTATTATAAATAAAGCAACGGGTAGGGCAAACTAGAATGAATATAGGAAATGTTAATAAAATGTGAAAAAAATTAAGATATTAGACTTCTGAACGTTAGGAAGAACTGGACTGGAATTAATTTCATTGATTAAGAAAATAGTTCTTCTTGTGAAAACCTTCAAGGAAGTTCAGCTTATCAGTTGAAAACGTTTATGGACAATTTTCGCGGAACCAAAGTCAAAATGCCATTTAAGTGCCCAACTCTGATTCGTTATCGAAAATTTATTTATTCCTCTTTAATTGCATCAGCCCAGAGATGACCTTTGATTTTTCAAAGATTAAAAGAGAATATGTTAAGTTAAAGAGCGAAAATCAGTAATTTGAAGTAATGAAGCAATAGATTTTTTTTTCTTTTAAATAGCTAATTATAGCTGGAGAGATAAGCTCAATTTTAGCTTAGATTCTAAAAAAAGTAGTTGTAAAGCTCCTTCGGTTAATGTTTCAGATCTCCTTGAATCCCTTCACGTTCGCAAAATTTGATCTTTAGTTAATAACATTTGTTCCAATCCAGTTCTTCTCAGTACTTCCAGAATTCAAATATCTTAGCTTTTAAATGCTTCAAAACTATTTTCGTCGACTGGAACAAAAAGCTCATTTTCGCTTTGCTCCGCCCATTGTTGTCAACATGAGATGGTTATCGCTCTTACCCATTTTTGATGGGTTTTTTCCCTGAATAAGTTGAATCCATGTGATTGCTTTCGAAATCTAGATGTTTTATTCAAAATCGTATGACACTAAAGCTGCATTTCTGGCTAGTTTTTAATTTTACATTGATGTGTTTTCATTTTAATTGATTACTAATAAATTCACAATTATTAAAGCAGTGAAAACATCCTGTACAGTTACCAAACCGTCTCCAGCTGATAACCTTGCGTTAGATGCAGACTGAGATCTTATTCCGCGATTAGGGCTCTCTGACATCCATCTTCGATGCCCGAACTCCCTATATTGCAGCACATTTCTTTCGTTCATAAATGCGTTATTCTTAAATCCAGACCACAACTGTGTTATCAGACTATGTTTCGTTAGCAATGCTACAAAAGGATCAACTAGTAGCACAGATGCCTATGTGAAGTCTCTCGTGGAAGCATTTGTTTGCTCCTACTTCGTGTTAATGGCCTTTATGTCTTCTTCATTCACCAAACTTGAAAGCAGCAGAAAACTTCGCATATCGTAGCCGTGATGATGCCCAACCTAATGGCTTTGTGCGTTCTTTGAATGCTTGTATCCCGTTTGCTAATCATCTGATTAACTTGTAAGTGCAATTGCGTTAACTTGTGCATATGCAACTTCCATAAAAAAATGTACATGTCATTGCATTTGCTTCTCCATGGTATGATATTTTCTCTGTAAGCTCAGTATTTGAGTTCCACTTTTCATTGTACCTTTCTTTCTGTGTAGGCAGTGTTATACGAAATTTCCCCTCACCTTCATCTGCGGTTTGAGTGATATACCTGCAACCTAAGGTTTAGAAGGATGAACGCAATTCCTCCGCATAATCCTTACAGTTTCCAAAACTTTTGTGTCCCAAAGCGTGTGGTAGACATTTTAAAATAACATCACATGCTCTTTTTCCTGTTTCATATAAATCATCTCTACCTTAAAACTTATTCTTGGTGTAGAAAAAAATTGTTTTTCCTTTTCCTTAGAACTACTAACATGAAAACGTTTTCTCTAAAATAAGCTCATAATTTTTCTTTAATAATTTATGGGACCAAATTTTATAATATAACATGTCTTTTGCTTGTTTTAAACTAAGGCCTAGCAAACTTTTCTCACGAAGTACAATATGTTGATGTAGATATCATTTTGTAAAACAGTGATTATTTTAGCATGAAAAGCAGTGTTTCATGAAACCGTCTGGCATTTCATTCAATATCTTCGCAGCATTTCAATAAACGAAGTAATGCCAAAACATATCAATCAGAGATGATTTTTTTTTGTATCAAACAGAGCACGTAAATCTAAGACAGAAGTCAGTAATTTAAAGGAAATCGAACCAATGGGTATGCTTAATTACAAATCAACATTATAGCTTATAAGGTATTTCCCCTGTTTCTTCGCATGCCTTCGTGGTGTAGTAGTCAGCATGCCCGACGCGTAACCGAGAGGTCGGTGGTTCGATTCCGGCGAAGGCGTTGCTCATATTTCAATATTCCTGCTTCAAAAATACCTAATGTCTCTACACTGGCGCCCGAACTAAAAAGGTGGTGGATGATGATTCTCCACCACCGGGATATGGCGCGATTGAGTCCCCAAAACCCAGTCGCCCTTTAAAAGGGGGAGTATATAAGGTATTTCTCCCGCCTTTTTCGCATGCCTTCGTGGTGTAGTGGTCAGCACGCTCGACGCGTAACCCAGAGGTCCGTGGTTCGATTCCCGACGACTGCGTTGCTCATTTTTCATGTCTCCTGCTTCGAAATAACCTAATGTCTCTAGAAGCTGTTTAAATAAAATTCATTTTAAAATGAATTTTGTACTGGAAATTTTCACCTTTTTTCAGATGTAGTTTAAATATTCGCGTATTACAAATCAGAAATTAGGAGCAGCTTTGTAATTCTGAACTCCTTAATGATTCCCGTAGAATAAATCAGTATTAGAGATTAGTTAATATGAACTTTTGTTCTGCCTTAGCAAAACTGGGAAACTATTGTCACAAGCAGATAGTAAAAAGTATATTAACTGACTTATTAATTCAAAAATTTTAATTATAATGGTACTTTTTATTATACGTATAAATTTACGATGAAACATTTTAACTTATTTACTTTTCATTGGCAAGACTTTTATTCTATGCATAAGTATATATTATTATTTTATTATTTAAGAAAACAAATACAAAAATAATCTTAATTCTACAAAGTATAACACGAAAGCTTACAGATGTAAACAAGCAATTCAGTAATAATAACACAGTAATGCATAATTATAATAATAAAACAAATGAGATACAACATAATAATAAAACTATGCAATAACAGCACAATATCTGTATCCAGAGAGACTAAAAAATATACAAAAAAAAAACAAATAATATTTATTATAACAAGAATACAGTAATTTAACGTTCACTTGTATCAATACATCACATATTATTGATGGAAAGTAATTGAATAGTTTCTGAAATCTAATTAAAGCGGTATTTAGTTTTTCTTATCATTAAGAAGCATTTTAATGTTTGAAAAAATGCCAGTAATTAAATGTCAATCGGAAAAACTCGGGTTAGTTAATAGTTATCCGAGTTTAGTCAAATAGTCTATCGGAACTTATGAATGTAATGTTTGTAGTTTTGCTGTAATGCTTATAACCTTCTGTTTGGCATATATTTACTGAAATCTACGCCAAACACAAGGTTGTTGCTTTGATAATTTTGTTTCACTCTGGCTTGTTTCTCTTCAGTTTTGACTATAATTTGAGTCAGAAACCTAAAACATTCATTCCGAGGAAATGAAATACATTTTATGAATCTTTAAAATATGTCCTCCGAATTTTTTCTGGATGCCTTGAGAAAGTGAGTTCTTAAGCTGACTTTCCTAATCATGTCTTTTTTTTTTTCATTAGGATCAGCAGCATTTTTTTACTGTTCCTTCATCAAGGAATGGTTTTCTCATTTTTGTCAAAATTAAACTAACAATGTATTTTGCATAAATTGCAGTATCAACTATAATTGAAGCACTCTTAATATATTTTGTTACAATTTAAACTATATTTTTCAGAAAAATGGTTTTAGGTATTACAATATTTGACAATTCACGGAATATCAAGCAATTAAACGCGTTCTTTATTTTAAGATGAAAAGAAAGGATAAGTGCTCCGGTTTTGTTAAACTGATAATTCTTCCCAGCAAACTTACGTTTTTTTAAATTTTATATTATATTTTATTTTATTTTTATTTATGAATAAGTATGGAGAAAGAAACGTAGAAATATAGTTTTTAAACAAAAGATATATATTGCTCTTAAAAGGAACTATGATATGCTTAAGCTTTTAAAAAACACATGTTGGTAAATTTTCTATGAAATAATTCCCTTTTTTTCGAAAATCGTTAAAGTGTGTTTACTCATGCACAGGTGAAAATACAAAGATGGTAGCTAACCAAAAACGTGTGTCCCTTTCCATGCATTATGAAATAAATGCTTCGAATGCTTTTTGGAAGGTTTCAAGAGGTCCGAATTTCTGGCGCTAAACTGAAAAGACCAGACGCCAGAACTGTCATCCCATACAAAAATTTTTCAAATGATCACTTGACGTGTCAATATTAAGCTACTCATTTTAACTGCATTTTTCATTTCAGATAAAGGAAGTGCAAAAGCTTCGGAGAGTAGTAGAAACTTAATCTTTAATGAAATAAAGCTAATAATATGTTAAGTCTCTCTTGAATCGAACACCATGTGAATTGAGTAAATACAAGTCTCGCACTATCGTGTTGAAAGGTGGTGCCACGGAGACCCTGATGAATTGGCACAACGACGGGTGTTAAGAACCTCAGTGATGTAACGATGGCTGGTCAAAGCACTAGATATGCGGACTAATGATGAAAGAATTAATGGCATCCAATGGCATTCTTATATCACAAACAAGATGATGAAGAATGCAAACTCCAAAAACGTTTACAGACAACGTTATGCTGCAAATAGAAACGGTATTCGTCAGAAAAAATTAGGTTGCGCCACTGATCCGTTCAACGTGCGTCGAGTCAAATCCACCACTGTAACAACCGATTCCTGTGTTTTAGCGACAAAGAAAACTGAAGCAACTATCGCTTTGCTGACAATCAGTGTGGTTACAGACGTCGTGGCATCATAGATGCGGATACTTCATGCTGTGTAGCACACTCACTTTCATGTCATTCTCACTATGTGACGTCACTTTACGATCCTTGGCGGACATATCTGTCGTTTTGGGTATTGGTGAATGTTAGCTGTTAAGGTTCTGCACGTCGTTCTATATGTCTGTCGTGGAGCCATCGATTGAAAAGTTTTCATAATAGTCATGTGATCTCGATGGATTTGAGCAGCACATTTTGCAATACGATAATCCAGAGTCTCGGCTGATGATCTTCCATGATGGAATTTTGAAACGTTTTGGTATCAGGACCCTTTCTACAGGAGGGATAATTCAACCTATAACACATAAAATAACGAGTAAATGCAACTTTAAAATGAAAGGTCGACCTTTCAATCGGTCGATTTTTTGTAGGAATATACATCTATTATCCTTTTTCCACTATTTCGAGCTGTCATTACACTCGCCTGTAATGTGTGCGTGCCATAAAATGCTAATAATTTCCAAATCCAAGCATGTGCCGCCCAGAGGGGATAGTGGTTAGGAGGAGCCTACTGCGATATCAAAGGGTCCGGGTTTGAATCCTGCAGAAGGAATGAATGTTTTTAAATGTACAGGGTTTTTGCGGCATGGGGGCACTCTGAATACATGGCCAGCCGAAAGACCTCTCGATAAGTTGATGGCAGGGGAAGAGAGGTGGGAGATTCTCGAAACCGTCTCTGCTCTCCTTCACAACCTGAGGCGGAACTGAGCGAAGTCGTACTGTCACCTGTAGGGCGCCACCTTGCTCTCCTTGCCACGATGAGTTTCGTGGACTTGTTCTTATATTACTGTCATACAAGTGACAACGACAGCAAATCCTAGCATGCTGTACTTTTCTGCAGGTTTTAGATTTGTTGTGCACTTCTTTCAAGGTGTAGCAATTTTAATGGCTAGCAGAGTATTTATTAATAAATTTTAACAGCAGATGTCATAAAAAATATAGAAATTCTGGCATAAATTTAGTGCTGTTTTAATTCAATTCTTTAAACTCTGACAACTTAAGTTTAACTCTTAAAATATCATACTAATCGCCGCCTTTTTTAGTACTGAATACAACAGATCATGATGTTCGATTTGTGAGCGAAAACATTGCCATATTAACCATGTCAGTATGAATAAGATGTTATATGTATATAAAAAGTATGTTCCAGTTTAAATAACACAGCTAAGAAAACAATTCTCTACGGAAGAGAGCTAAAAGCACAAATTTTACCTATTGCTTATATTGAAACTTAGCCTCATAGTTATTTATATTATTTACAACTTAAAAATATCGCATTAATAAACTAGTAATGCAGATTTCTTTGTAAAGTAGAATAATCCAATATCTTGCTTAAGTGTTGAGTTCTAGAGAAGAAAAATGACACTGACGTCTTTATGATAAATTCTCAAATGATAAATTTCATTTGTCAAAAGAAACATTTGAAGGTAGAAGGAGATGTGAAAATGGAAAAAGATTTTAAAATTCTACTGAGACAGGCTCTCCCTCGAAACAGAGAGTGAATAAGTAAACCGAAAATGTTTAACATTCTACAATTTCATTGATAAAGAATCTACTTCACATACATTCAAGAACGAAACGAAAGGGAGCTCATACGAAGTATTTGCTAAATACTACCACCTACGTTACTTCTAAACGCACTAGTACTAGTGACATTAATAAGAGGTTTTTAAATATACATGCAACATTTCAACAGGGCATAAATGGGATTTTATTTGATTTGAAGGTATTTGGTTTTCGCTGTATTATTGAAGTTAAAATATTCGGATATATATATAATCAAATGTGATATCTGTGAAGAATTTTTCATATACGTATGTTCAAAAATGACGTGACATTTCTCCCCTATGGCTCACAGATGTGCTCTCAGCTTGTCTCGAAAGTGGTAGAGAAACATAGTAAGCTGACAGTTTACGAAAGTGACAGCTGGAACTATCATACAGATATTATGTAGCAGTCAACACCTAAACCCCTCCGATGAACGTTCTCCAGAAAAATATCATTGCGATATACTAAAATAGATCAGTTTCTGCAAGATCGATCTTATTTCTTTAAATAATCTTCAAATGCTATTTCGGCGTTATTTGATACGTAATTTAAATAACTATTATTAATATGCAGCATAATTTTATAAATTGAAAATGTGCTTTCAGGCATTTATTTATTTGTTGAAACGGATTTTCAGGTATTTATTTCATTCCTGAGTTATGTTAGCATTTAGTTTTTCCTTCATTTCCTTTTACTTTTTTCAAGTGAAATTTAATCCGAATTTAAAATTTCAGTTCCTGAAGAGAAAATGTTAGTTATACGCTTGCGCTTAGAAAGGCATTTAATTGTTCCTTTTACATCATCAAATTGTTGTTTTAAAAATTTTAGCTGAACGGAATTTACAGCATTTTGTATTATACAATTGCTATTACATATTCTGTCTTAAATAGAGAGTTTGTTTAACTGTTTGCTTGTTTTGAAACAAAAGGTGGACTTTTTGATTAATATCAAAGTAACAATGACACAATTAGCAGTATATGAAACGTTTTGACACATGTGGTTATCTTAGAGGTCAAATATTTTCTCCATATTCTATGAGCCAATCTAAATAGTCAGCAGTCTAACATACCTTCCAGTTTATAAAGTTAATATCCTTTCGAAAACAGACGCAACCACTGTTAACTCTCCTTAAGGATTTCGGATATATATATTCTTTATAATGATGTGAAAAATGTAATGATGAAAATGAAATTGATGAAGACACAGAATTTAGCTGATGATAATGTCATTGTTACGCAGTCATTGTCCCCATTATTGTCAGAAGTATCTACAAGCTTACACACGTTTAAAAAATATCATTAAAAATTGGACGACTATTAAAACAAAGATGAAGTTATTAGTAATTGCATATAACTATTTTAATTTTCTACACAGAAGTGTAAACGTATTATAGCTTTTTATTCGTGTACACAAAATCAAAGAAAGAAGCTTCACTGCAGTTCGAAAATATCGCTTTGATACAAGAATTGTTTGCTTGCTTATTTTTGAAAAATGAGAATTCTTTTCATCCAGTTTCACTAAATATAAAAGGTGAACAAAAGAGCTCTATAAACAATTGGCATTTTTTTATAATTCAAAGAAGAATTCAGAAGTTTACGTAAAGAAATATATTCAATACATCAATTGAAGTACCATATTTATAAAAATCTTCATTCAAAAAAGCTCTGTTATCTTACACATTAGCCACCTATTTATATCAAATTTCATTACAGATGTCATTCCAAGATCAAATTTCCTCAGACACCGTCGACCGATGGTATGAAGTCTACAAATAAGTCAAGTGATGCTTCTACTACGCTGGAATTAAGTAGAAACATTAGCACAGTTCTCGAGCATTTGCTGCGTAACTATGACAATCGTCAAAGGCCAGATCATGGAGGTTAGTTTCTCAGTATAATCTTTACTTATAAGTGTAATTAATCATAAAAACTGTACTCAATTTGTATGCACAAGATGCATGTATTTTTCGTGTTTCCTCTATAGTATAATCCTTACTTACGTTAAATTAAAAAGATTAAAATACGGAAAAACATCAATGCTGAAATCCAGATTTATCATATATAGTGATAAGAAATGGGCAGCAAAGGCTTCTTTATGTAAGACTAATTTAATTAAAACACGGATCGAGACATGAATAAAATGTCCTAAATCGTTTTTGGTCATTTATGAATTTACGTTACTGTTAATTTGTTAAAAGAATCAGAGTTTCCAGTTTAAAGTTTTAAATTCAATAATTACTTTTGAACATTGATGAATAATGAAGAATGAGAACGCATCATTTTCAAAATAATTTTTTTAATAATATTAGCTAATGAGTTAATTTTGTTTTTGTGTGGAGTGTTAATTTCTACTTTTAAACATACAGAGTGTAAAGAGCAATCATTTCTACTTAATCTTCATCAAATACTACAATCTTCATCAAAACAAACGCTTAGAAGTAATTTTATTCAACAAAGCAGGTGCCTTAAAATGTTTTTAATTTCTTTTCACATATTTCAAAACATTATATAATCCATTTTAGTGTACTGCTATCAGGTAGATCGTGAACTATGAAGCAAAAACTTTGCATGAGTATTTAGGTTTCCCTTTCCAAACGTGTTTTATTTAAAATTTACACAAAAACACATTTTACATATGCATAATTTAATCTTCAGTAAAATCAGTATAAAATGATAGTAAGAGCAATTCTTAAATTTTTTTTTCAAATTTCCAGCTATAAATGCATGAAGAATGTGACAACTTTGAATGTTTTTAGATTTATTTATAAATTTGAATTCTTCGTTGACTTCTCTTCTCTTACACTCTACAAATAAGTCTTTGTTATCTTCATAGGTTCTCCAACAATAGTGACGACCAATTTTTTGATTCGAAGTATGGGCCCTATTTCGGAACTGGATATGGTATGGAAAAGCATTGGTTGCCTTTCTTTAACATATTTTTCATAAATGATAAGTTTTATATGCAATAAGAAGTACCTGCATGGGGCTTCTTTCTGAATTTGGATGTTATTTTGAATTTAAGAACCACAGGTTGGAGTTTAATTGCCAGTAATGGCTATTACTGTAAGTTTATAACAATAATTCTACCTATAATTCGCGATCAGGTTTGTTCTTTCTAAATAATATAACTTTATTTATCTCTTGCTTCACTCGTAGTTACCACTGTAAATTCCATTGTGATGTCGGATAATCAACAATTATAAAAACATGATCGCTGCCTTCAGATGCATAAAATAGCTCCTTTTCAAAAAACGGTTTTAAAAATTAATAACTGTCTGAGTTAATTGATAAATACTGGATAAAATACTGATGCTTAAAAATGTATGTATCCGAAAACTTTTGGCCTTAAAATTATTAAGCATTGATTTTGCAACTATTAAACTAGAGATGCTTTATGGTAAATAAATTCAAACTAGATTAAGGTACCCTTAGCGATTAGGAGATTGAGTCATTTTTAAAATGGAAAGATTTGCACTTTTAATTCTGAAAATGTTGTAATGTCACAATATTTTACCAATTATTTTCTAATTAGCTATGTAAGAGAAATCAGGGCTGTAGTTTTAATTACTTTTGTTGTTATTTCCCGGCTTGTCATTATAAGGTATAACATTCCTGCAACCTGTTGAAAACTAATAGGCTGGCTTCAGAGAGAACTACGACAATGCCAATAGTTTTCATAATGCATCACAAAAGAGAAATAAAATCGTAAACCTTAACAGATCATATTCATGCTTGCTATTCATAATTGCGTTATGTAGTAGATTGGGCATTTTCCATCAGCACACGCATTTTCTTCTCTCCATTTTAAAGTTAAGTTTTTCTCAGATGAACTTATGTTTTTCTTTAGAATCATATCTTATTTCAAAATCAATACACCAGTATAAACTTTGTTCTTTAACATGCTAATGCATGACGTACACGGATGAATCGAAATGACATATAGGTTTGTTTAACATGACACTTAAAGGCGCTTTGTTTCAGTAAATTCAAAAGCATGCGTCTATTCTTGATACACAGGATCTACGGGTTTGTCTGAAAATAGTGCCACGAAAATCGTTACTTCATGCTGTATTGTATGTTGGTCTCCCTTCTGTAGCGAGAAAAGGAGATTTTTTTTAATTCACGTTTATTTTTCTACTATAAATTTTTGTCACAAAATTCGTCATGGTAGTCCGTAACTTTGTCATTCATTTATAATGAAAATGGAAATATCGAAAGGCGATACTCTCTTTATTTAACTGAAAGTATGAGAGATTGAAAAGTAATTCAGGGTTCTTTCTGGTGACGAAAGTTATCGAAATTCCCGGCAAAATTTACCTCGAAACTTTCTAGGATAATTAGACATGTGAACAAAAGAATAGGTGCAAAATGTTGTATTTCATAAACTCGTGCAGTCTCCAAAACAGGACGTAGGAATTGCCATGATATGCAGCCATAGATTGCCAATGGTAATGTATATTTGAGGTTTGGGACATTTTGTAGTCAAAAGAGACCAAGCACATGATCATAATTTTGGGCATGTCATAAACATACATCTCTCCTATTCATGGCAATGTGGCGAGAGAAGGCAGAATTGCAAACATAGTTAATGTGAGTACCACCAATGACAGCACTGAATTCTTGTATATATCATATATAGTAAATTTTTGCCCGGAACGTAAGACACGCTTGAAGAGATGAAGATAATACGAGTTGGATTTAAAATAGCGATAGCTTTGTCTTTGGCCTGCTTCTTTAAATGCCACCAGCTCATTGAAAGACTCATGTAACACGCATTCTAGAATGTACTTATTCTGGCGAATTCGTGCCACTTTGTGTTTCACTTGTCTTAAAGGCGATGATACTTTATAGGAGTTATTTTGTATTTTGGACCAACTGCTAAGGATTTGTCTTGCTACAGCAGAGTGAAAAATACCCTTATAAAGCGTTTCTCAGTATATACTGGAGCTATGTTGTCGTGTTATATCGAAACAAAAATTTAAATTTAAAAATTACAACTTTCATAACTGGCGAATTTGATGATTAATATAAAAACCAAAATTACTGGAATATAGATCTTTAAATGTAATTTATTAAAAATTCAACTCAGTATCATGGAAAGTAAAGTGAAATGAAATCTTCTCTAGTGCCTTGATATAAAAACAGAAAAATATATTTTTTAGTAAAAATTAAAACTGCAGTTCATTTTAAAATTTAAAAATATCCTAACTGTCATTGAAATCTGCAACCTTAAAGTCTCTAACCTGACTATCCTGAAAACACAAAATCTCTAAAACAAATTACACAATACTTTCCTAATTCTATAGAGATAGCTGAAAATGCATATCTTGAAATGCATTAATATACTCCCACGCAACACACCAGAGAAGAAAAAGCAATCGCATAATAAATCAGTCACCTTCGCTTAAAATAATGAAAAACTTAAACCTAAACTCAATAACAAACCGTACCACTAATGCTGGCAAACCGGTAAAACTAAGAAACAGTAAAAGAACCAAATAAACTAATTGACCAAATTAATATACTGGGCAACTCACCCGTAACACGTCCTGCGAGGGAGTTTCTCTGGCCTCGTCATCAGGGTTACCTTGAACTTTATTCTGAATAAATTCAACATAATAGTTAGAATAAAATATAATACAACTAAATATTTTGTTTTAACAATTTTGTGAATCGAGATTTTCCATCTTTCTGAAACATTGAATCACTTATTCATTTAAATAAATCAATTTTACATAACTTTTAACATAAATTCACAATTATGAAATACGTTATTGCTTATTACATAAGCTTTCTAACTAAATGACATAAGTAATCACAAATATACAATTCAACTTGGTTAGAGTTTTAGAAATTTACTACATAATCAATATACTTCAAAATATTCATATCCAATTAGATTATTTACAATTTTTATAATTCCTAACCTGGATTTTCTTTTGAAATATTTTTAAAATATTCTTCTCTAATAGAGATTGTCTGTATGCATGCATACATATAGTATATAAAGTCTGCATTTTATGCTTCACAACTACATTTACATTTTACTTTCTTTCTGTGAAATGTCTTTTAAATATTCTGGACTGATTTATCTTTCATCACTAGAGAGTCTTGTTGTGTTAACTTTAGGAAAAATCCGAAATAATTTTCTTCCAGTGCTATCCTTATCTCATCGGTCTTGCCAGTTTTTCACTATTTCTTTCTGCAATAATATTTCCACGTATTCTATTGAGATGGTGAAACAAATATCTATATTACCGCTCTTAGTTGCTTCCTTCGCAGTGTTGACTGCAGCTTCATTTCCCAAAACTCGTGTGTGACAATAATGAAAAGAAGGAAATCATTTCAGCTAACTAATTTACGAGACATCTTATAGTAATTATAATTAATTTCACAATAAGCACATTCTACTACACTGCATTTCGATTTTAGCTTCCAGTTTAGGGTTCTACGTTAAAGTCTATGTTTTTAGAACCTTCCCGGTCAAACACGAAGAGAAAACAGTAGAATACCAATGAGATAAAAATAACATATACATATTTACATTTAAAAAACCCTTATTAAATTACCTCTAGATTATCATAAGTAGTTTTGATAGCTGGACAATCTATCTATCTACAGCGATCTTTTAAAGGCAAATTACAATCATTGGTATTAGTTACTGTAGGATATTTGTTTATTGAACAATTAAGATTTACTAATTAAAGTCACTAATTAAATTAAAGACTGGTGCATTTTCAATTAACTAAACATTAAAGGAAAAGTTAGTCATTAGTCTTCAAGAATCTTAACAATACGAATTAAAACAACGAAGCAAGGACGCCAGTTAATTTTTCGTTCACACAACCCACCATGCTCTTTCCTCGAGAAACACCAAATTCTTCTGCCATCAGAAAGGCAGAATACAGAAAATAATGCTAAACTCAAACAATATAAGTTAAATTTTAACAAAATCCTTAATTTAGATTTAAATTAAGTGCACTACATTTTTGGCACCTGCGCCAAAACTTTAAGTTCGGCATCACGTCCATCATCGGCATTTGTACCATAACATAAGGATTACAACAGCATTCGGCTTATCTCGAAATATACTTATTATTTTATTACACTCCTTGTTAATGGTCGAACATGGCCGTTCTTTGTGTCAACAAAGTAAGCAATAATCACTATCACAAAAGAAGCAGGCAATCTCTCAGGAATGCGCTTGCGTCTTCTCAAACAACGACCTTATAACACATAGACGAACATTTTTTGCCACTTCATAGCTGTAAATGTTACGGGTGTATGGTCCACTTTACATGTTCTGTTCTGGGGTATACGGCAAATTGCGAAATGCTACACTTTAACCCTATCAGTTTGTTCATATGCTTAATCAACCTTGAAAGTTTCGTGGCGATTGATTTCAGCAAGCCCAACAGCAGTCATGTTTAGACAATATTTATTTGCATTATAATATTTGTATGTGTTCTAACAGATGACTCTTTCCGACGCATAAATGTATTAAATAACCTAAGAATTAGAAGAAAAAGTAAAAAGTACTAAGAAAAATGTAAAATTTTTGCATTTATTTGATGTTGGTGGAAAACATATAGTATTTGCAAAATCTCAAAAAATTCCCTAAAACTCGGAAAAATAATCTCGTAATTTACGTTCCAATCACTGCCTTTATTATTTTAAGGTTTTTAGCTAAAGGTACATTCCGAAAAATGCATTGACGAAAATCGGCAGAAAAAAATGGGATTGATTCGTAAAGCTATATTCCTTTGTAATGTTTAGAAGGCTGAGTTCCATTTAAAACACGAATGAGAGTAATGAGATTATCATTCCTTTATTGCAAAGTTCGTGTTTTTTATGAAAACTTGTAAAAAGACTTGCTTCAGATCGGAATGTAAGGTATGAGCATACAAATTAACCGTTTCCAACATATTATTTATTAATAATTTAGAGTGTTTTAAAATAGTGATATACTTCTCTCCTGTTGTAATATTGCATCCATTACATTTTACCATAAATGAAAGTTTTAAAAAATAATAAGGTATAAATTGATAAACTCAAATTTAAAACTCAGTAGTTATTTTGGAGATAGTATTAGATCAATATTTTGATCAGAACACCTTTTACCACAACTACAGCGTAAAATACAGTATTAAATTTGTTTTACACCTACTGAAAGGTTAATAACGAGCTAGTAGAGTACAAAATATATTAAACCTTCTAGAAAGTGTTTAAAATTCAGGAAAAACTTACTACTATTCAAAATGTAGCTGAATATTCAGAGTTTAACTCTACCGTTGTTATACAATTTAATTTAGCAAAAGTAAAAATTTAGTTTCACGAATTTACAAAGTTAGATATTATTTTTCTTTGAAATAGAACCGAAGCATTTGTATGACTTCATTATACTTCTAAATTTTTTGTTTAAAAATATTTTAATTCTTAATTCTTATTCGAGTTAATATATAATTTTAAATTTCAAATTAAAATTTTCAAATTGCAAATTAAGTTATTTTTAAGTATTTCCTGAGAAATTCCGGTCTGTTTCAGAATAGATCTTCTGTGAGATACACATATATTCACTTTCGAGTATAATTACATACAATTTTGCGTTATTTAAAATAATACCTAAGGAAGGGTTGTATTGATAGTTATTAATTCATCAGAATTTCAACTTAAGAAGAACTTAATCAAGTGTGATTGCTATTTTAACTTATTCAAAACCTTAACATTAAGGAAATATATCATTGTACTCATACTAGTACATTTTTAACACATATTAAGTTGAAATTCTTAATCTTTTATATTCTTTGGCAGACGATCTTTAAATATGGTAGTTTATCTGCAAATGAAATAAATTTTTAAAGAACTTCTTTTTCTATAAAATCTAATTATTTTTCTGGCATCTGAATTATTTTAAATTATCTGCTTAAAATTAATTTTACTGTACTCTAAACATTATAAAACTTTTATGTTTAAAATAGAGAATTAATCCTATTATTAAAAGTCTGAGATATTTTAGCACATGGTCATTCTGCAAAGAGACAAAAACAAATGGTCAGGATTAATGCAAATTAGCAGGTCATCAAGTGAATGCTTTGAAGGCACTAAAGTGAAAATCAGAGCCAAATTCCAAATGCGATTATTTCGGAAATTCCTTGTCTCATTAGTTCAAAATTTGGTACTGATGTATAAATTGAGACATAGATAAAACTGGAATATTATTTGGCATATTATTTCAGAAAAAGTTCGATTTTGTGCCTAAATGAATATGTTAGAACAGTAGTTTATATAAATCGAGTAAATGTACTAAGTTACGCTTTCGAGACATGATAAATACAAGTCAATGTTTATTGATCGGCCAAATACAATAAGAGATAAATAACAGTGTCTTTCTTTTTTAATTCACTGTACTTGCACACTTTTAACAAAAGATTTTATCCAAATTTTCGGCAATGAAATAAAAATTGCTTGGAAAGCACTGCTGTAACCATACAAGAGTAATTCAGCACTATGTTAATAGACACGGTGATACGAATTAAGGGAAAATGTTTAAAAAGTAAATTATAATCGTGAAATCCTTTTAAGAAATAATCCATTTTAATACTCATTTACAATATTTATAGAAAAACGAAAAAATCCTGGATAGAGAGCGAAAGACTGCAGTAAATCTGTTAAGGTCCTGAAGGTTAGATCCACTGATTTATCGGATGTTATTATCGCTTTCTGCAAACCAATGTGTGCCACAAGAAACGCGGCAAAAGGAAACAAGCAATAAAATGTTTGCCTATCGAAAATTCAATCGAAAAACTGCTTCCAGTTCGTGACATTTTTCTACGAAGCCAATTGCATCTTTTATATAAATGCCAAACTTTTTCTGCTCTTAAAAGATCTTTTGCCTTCAGGACAAAATAAAATACTTCTTACCTTTATGTAAATTTTTATCACTTTATGTTTACCGCTTCTCAATACAGTTTATAAGTAAAACCTTTTTCTTTCTTCCGTGGTGAATTTCACCTTAGTAAATAATAAACTGAATTAAATATTTCGATAGATCTCTAAAACACCTGACTTACAGCATCAATCAGCTAAAATCATATATATTCAAGCAGGGTCAAATTATTATGAAACGATATTTATTTTCTTTCGAAACAAAATTATTTTGAAACTTTTAAGGAAGGGGAAATAAACGTAATTTAAAAATATAGATATTACTTTACGTTTCGATTATGAGGTAAAGAAAATGATATCGCAATTAAAATGTTTTCATGAAATAAAATTTATCAGTCAACTGAAGAACGTTTTCAAAATGAGATTTAAGATTTTTATGTGGAAAATTACTAAATAGAATATTAAGAATTTTTATATGTCCCAAATGCGAAATTTTAAGATTATTTAATAAGACATACAAGTTTTCATACCTCGAAATTCATGCATCTTTTAAATTTCGAGTAAAATTGCACATGAAATTGAAATCTCTAGTGCTTCTTAAAATTTAAAGCGATCTGAAATGAAAATGGCTAATATTGAATACGATGCTGTTCCCTTTATTATTTTCCGCTATCTTCGGATAAGAAAGAAAAACAAGCAGCCTTTCGTTAGGAACCAAAATTCAGGCAATCGCACAAAACAAAAAAATCACTGAAAACTAAACTACAGCTTGCAATTACGTTTACAAGTGAGTTCTGTCAATAACTATAATTAATTATTCAGATACAACAACAATTTGAGAACTAATAATGTTGTGAATTGTTATTCTTCTAGTTTCAAAGTATATAATCTATAATGATATTCAGTTAACCAAAAATTTTAAGTTTAAACCTTAAGCTTAACCTTACACTCCATAAAACGTAAATGACAACTTTCCTTTAAAAGCAGTAATTTGTAAATAATTTGTAATAATTTCTTATAGCTATCAGCTTAATTACTAGCTCCATAGAAAAGCAAATGGTAAAAAGCATAAATTATTAAGTCTGTTATGTACATTAGATTGAAAAATGTAAGCAAATGTTCTAATTTTGGCCGTAAATCTGAAGAAAATCTATTGGGAGACATGATTTTAAGGGAAAATGGCTTTTCATTGTACTGATCGCAAAAAGCCCTTTTCAACAATTTCCTTGATTGTATGTTGAAGAATGAATTTGTGGCTTAAAATTTTCACACTAGTGTATAATTATCCGCATTTTTTTCTTTCTAAGCTGTCTCGTCAGTTTTATTTTTCTGGGGAAAGTGGCCTGATTCAGATGCGAGGGAATGAAAAGATAGAACTACCAAATCGTATCAACTGACTGAATTTTAAATTAATTTTACAATATTACTCATTCTCTCTATTTTAAAAGCAACTTGAAATAAAAATGTTACTCGGATTTGTTTGTTTTATTTGATTATAGCAAAATATGTTAGGGGTATCTCCTTAAAGAGAGGGATGCTTTCGTGGAGGACCATCTAAGAGAGGCTTGTATCCACATTACACATGAAGATAACCACGAAAATGTCCATGCAGCTAGCAAAAAGACGAAGTCAAACGAATTCCATGCAGCCATCAAAAAGAAGCTTGGATCAAACCCAGATCAGACTACCAGTTTTCAACAGCGCTACCACTCAGCCACTGGTAGACTTAATTTTTCTCAGAATCACTATGTCTTCTAAAGCTACTTAAAAAGAAGGAATAATTTGCAAAAGAGAAATCGCCGCATTCATGCTGTGGAAATACAGTTAAAAAATCATTACATTAAAGTAATTTTCGCTTGCGGAAATACAATTAAAAAAATCATTACATTAAAGTAATTTTCTGTTAACTGAAAAGTGATACTTAAATCCGAAAGAATTATCATAATTAAATGGCAGTTTTTCTTCACAGATAGGAATACAATTAGTTTCGAACAGGTATACTTGTTAATATATTGCAGAAAATACAAAATACACATATTATTAAATATAAATATAATAACATGAGATATGAAATGCACTGAAATAGTTAGAGACTTTTTTTAATAAAATATTATCATTTTAATCATAAACCTTATGTTAATGAGAAAGTAAATGCAGTATATTATGCTTATGAATTGAATTATATAAATGCATTTTAAAGAGAAATTTAAGTGATTAGAATAAAAGCAAATTTACTAGCTTTGTTTCTCTGAAGATAATTCAGAACAATTTTTAATAATTTAGATAGTATACATTTAAATCATTTGAAATATTCACGTTACTATGCTGCTAATTAAATTTTACAGAATATTTAACGTTAGAGGAAACAGACAACTGGATATTCATTGAAACTCGAATCCAAGATCATCCCTCCATATAGATAGTATTACACAGCTGAGGTACCGAAAATAGGTATTTACACACATTCAACTAAAGGTTAACTATTGGAAAAGCGCGGAAACTCACTCTGAATACGGACTGATCACGTCGCGCTACAAATAGAGTTCAGAATATGAAGGTACAGCATATAATGCATAAAGACGGCAGGTGAAGGGAACAAGGACACTTGAGGGCAAAAGGGAAATCCCTCGGTTAACAATCTTCACCTCAAGCTGATACTATTATCCCAGTTTCTGTAGTTCAGCAGTAGAAGACTCTGAACAGTAAAACAGGATATTTGAGTCCTAATGATAACCGAAACTCTGTGTATTAGAATTGCTTAATAAAATAAGATTTTTTTTGCCTTAAAAAACAAAAGGTTTTGATTTGACTCATCTATACAATTTTTCCTTAATCTATGTTGCAATTTCTGTGAAACAGAGTGTATACAAATATATATGGTCATACTATAAGCTTGCTTTCTATATTATCCTTTAAAACTCAGCGTGATCTGCATTTATTAAAATTTTGTACAACACTATTATTTTTATTATATATAAATAAACCTAATTTCCTAGATTTTTGTCCTATATCAGCAACAGTTTTCTCAATTTCAATTTTGATAAAATTGTCCAAATCTACATGATTGCGAATTCACTCCTCGTGAGTAAAAATTAGTAAATATTTATCAAAATCTATCAAAAAGCGCCAACAAAAAATTACCTAAAGCTGGATATGTAGTTCTAAGTTCCGTTCCAAACATTTGGGAGTAAGTGTTTGTTTGGTAAGAGGAGCGTGTCTATTTCTATATTTCTGTAACAGAAAGCTTCATTAAAACCATTCGTTCGTTAAACGCGTGTCTTCCAAACAGATTGCAGAATATATTTCTGAAGTAAATATTTTGAAACAGTCGTTCATTTGAAATCGAATAGTTCGAAATTTTGGTTAGTTTGAAGAAATCTCGAAGTACTAAAAGCCACAGTGTTCGGGTAGTAAGATAGCTGAATATGGTACAAAGAGTTTTGCATATTTTTAGAACAATTTCGAAAAAATCGAATATTTTAGAACAAAAATTTCTGGCTATAGCTTATTATTAGAAATGAGAAATATTGTTTGCTGCTTTTAAATTTGTTCTTCATTCAAAATGACTCATGTAACCAAGCTGTGGAGAGAAGGACATGTTTTTGTGCTTCCCGAAGAGAAACATTCCTATCCCATTTTTCAAAAATGATGCAAAATGAATGGTAGTAAAATAACTCAGTTCTTGATAAGCAACATTATTGATCAGAAAGGAAAAACTGTTAATCCTTACTTCAACATGGATATGGATTAGAGATAATAGGCTCCAAACGAGTACCCGAAAAAGGTACGTACGCTTTCAATTTTTATAGGTAAAATCGTTTGTAGCAAAAGAAAAATCCGCCGACGCAGAAATCAGTTGAAAAGTCTTTTAATACAACTACTGTAGCAGCAATAAATAAAATAATAAACCAAGATTTACAAATTAAAGAACTAAAAAACGTTATGTTCACCACTTTTACCGAGGCATGTTGTTCAATGCAGAATAATTTGTAGAATCCTGTATGAAAATTATTTAACAGAAGATAAATAGAATACATAGAGATGTTTGATGAAGCATGCGTTCACCCAAATAAAAAAAAGGTCCATTTATTATCAAAAACGAGGAGAAGCAAATGTACAAGTCTGGTTCCATCATTGCAAAGAAAGTTTCAGTGAGGAGTTTGCAATTGTCTCAGGATTGGTTTGCAATGAGAATTTGAAAATAAGAAATGTGGAAAAATATTTAAATCAACACAACGTACTAAACGGAAAGTTTACGTCCCATATTTACAGAAGAAATTTCGTTTCTTTATCCCGGTGCCTTTCAAAGAGTAAAACGTCTTCAAGACAAAGAAACAAGTCATCCTTCGAAAAGTACTATTGCATTTCTTGAAAAAATTAAGATTTATACGGTTATTGCGTGTAATATATTTTCAACGCATTTCGGAAAATTCCCCTGACGTTTTATTTATGTGCTATTGAGCCTCTGGTCTCTTGGAAAAAGCTCTTTCTAAGCACAAAACCACCACGATTAATGGTTCTGGGAAGTAGCGGAAGAGGAATAGAAACCAGTACTCCAAGAAATTATATAAAAAGCCGCTTCTGTCATAAAAATCACGATACGGACTTATAGTACAGAAAAAAGGCTGATTGTACATTTAAAAATACTCTTTGCATACTACACATTAATTAAGCAGACCGGAAACCGTGCTAAAATGTGTAAATACCCTCTGTAATTCATGCCGGGCACTTGAACACAAGCTAGTTTCCCTTAGAAAGTCATTCAGGGAGGCATCCTTCTCCTTAAGAAGAAAGCTCTAGAGGGCTTTGCCATAATCCAAATTAGTATCCTAAGGGTGTCATTAATATCGTTAAACCTTTAATATCGTTAAAAATACGACTATCCACGAAATTTTGTCCCTGACTACTACTACCCGGCTTTGTTCCGCGCTTTTGACAAGATGGTGTCCATATTAATCCAATCCATTGCTGGCGCCTTAGTATTAAGTAACAACATTTTCTGCCTCATTCCTGCAGACCAGCCATGAGTCAGTCTATGTAAGCCGTCCTGGTGTCCGGACCCGCTTTCACCTGTCACCTGACCAGCCATGAGACATTAGAGTTTTGTAAATGTGCCTTAAGTATAGTGCAGTATTGAATGCAGTGCGTATTATGAAATATATAATGAAATGTACGTGAAACAATGTGTTAACATGCGATGTAACTAGAGAATATTTAATTAGAAAGTTATTTTTGGTACGTTTTCAGGGTACAGCAAAATTTCAGCAACAATGCGCTTTTAGACTAATGCTATTCCATCAAAAGTAGCATGAAATGCATTGTGTCTTCAGATCTGTTACCTGGTATTTTGTATATTCTACTTTATGCAACGCATGAAGAATAATCTGATATTTTGCCCTTGTATGACCTGGGTGTTCGCACCTGCTCTCACCTGTGACCTGACAAGACATGAGTCTTTTTGAACAGTTATCTTTTCATCTTTTTCGAGTAGTTAATTTTCCTCAGTGAAACTTTTACAAGAGTTTTCTGAGAAACATACACGGAGTAAAACTATGCAAGAAATACAAAAACCTTAATACTGGAACAACTGTATGGATCATTTAAAAGTCTGAATCAATATGTGGTAATGAGCTTTTTTTATTGCCATTGCAGTGGTTAATTGCGCAATCAGCTGAGTGCTTGTATGCGTTTATTCATACGCAGCAATCAAAGAACTACAATATTGAGCTCAATTCGAAAAATTAGCTGAATCTATCCACAGTTAGTAGGATAAACTGTCAACTGTCAAACACTTAACGGTCGTTTTTCTAGTGAAATATGTATTTAAAGATATCTAAAAAAGTAGATGAATTTAAGAAAAAGTATTTTTTATTTAAAGAGATTCAATTAAAATAGATTTTTTGGAAAACAACCGCAAATTCGAACACCTTTTAATTCAACATTGGTTTCGATTCCAGATGGCAGGCTGCCTGCATATACATTTTTAATTTATATCCCCAAGTGTAACTTGAGAAGGAGCCAGTCTTTAATATGGTCCAGTTTCTTTTAATAAGGCCTCCATCCCCTCTCAAAGACAAATCGTTCAAGTGTGCTATTCAATAACTTAACCTAGCATGATAATTCAAGCAGTTAATTGAACCCTGGGAGTTCACATTAACGACAGTCCACTATACATCCAGATTCAGAAATTTATGCACTGATTTTGTTTCCATATAAGTCTGACAAAAATTTGGGTAGATAATACTAGAAGTAATTGCAACGTAATAAAGAAATGTGAGCTTATTTCGCCTCACTTTCCCTTTATTATATGACTAATACACTCAAGTCAAGATTGCAATCAGTTTTTTGTAGTATTTATTTTAATATTTTAATACTTAAAAAGACATTAACTCTTTTAATTGTTTTAATAGTTAAAAAGTTATTAAATCTTATAATTCACAACCTCTGTTCAAAGGATGTGACTGCATATCTTCTAGGAATATTCGATGGATTGTTATTTTCGGCAAAAATGGACAGATAGACGCCTGATGTTCGAAGGCCCTATTCCAAGTCTTAGCCTTAATATCAAGATGCTGGAAGGAATCTGGAAGCCTGATACATACTTTCACAATGGAAAAGGCTCCTACTTGCATACCATCACTCTGCCAAATAAGCTGCTACGAATATTTCAAGATGGCCAAGTCCTTTATTCCATGAGGTTAATTTTTTTAACTAACTTTTAAAGACATATCTACATTTGCATATTATTGGCAATTATTTTTCTCGAAAAATAAGCATTTGATATATTTTTTATATTCTTTTCATTTATTCATTTAGAGATTTAAACTTTAAGCAACCAGCTGCATTATTAATAGCAAGTACTGTTTTATTCGGTGTAGTACCATTAATCGCTGAAACGAGAAACATTAGCCACTGAGACAAAACAATATACAACTTGTATGACAGAGTCTCTCGAAATCGGATAGAAATCATTTAATAATAAGCTCTTGAGTGGGTAAATTCATTCTATCTACTACTTCCACAAACTGCAAGTATGAATATGGAATTTTGGGCTTAACTTATGGATCCATAAAGAAATGTTCACTTAATGGACTTCCGGATTTACGTTACCCTATTAAAAGGTAGATTTATACTAACAGAGTGTTTTCAAACAAGGCAATCACTGACAGTACTTTGTACTAGATTTAATGCTTTTGTTAAATTTTAAATGTTTTAATGCGTTTGCTATCAAATCTAATATTACATTATTCCTTCTAAGTAATGAAAAGTAATCTTTTAGTAATCTTCTAAGTAATCTTTCTTAGTAATAAGAATAATAATTTCTTATTTTCTTCTTTTAATATATGAGCTACCAAAAGTAGCTAATCTAAAATTGGTCATTCCGTTTGTTTGAATATTATCTTCGACTTCTAATTTTATTAGCAGGAAATAAAATAAAAATTATCATGAAATACATTTAAGGAAATCTTAAAAATATTATACATAGCATTAACAAAAAAGATAAATCCAGCCAATAATGATCCGCTTTTAAACTTAGAAAAGGGCGGGAGTGAAAGCTGTTTTAAACTAAGTTTCGACGAGTGTGAAGTCCTAAAAAGATATACACTCACGTTTGTGAAAATTGCAACACCATGAAGGACTTACGCGAGTGAGCTGAAATTTTCAGGAAATGCAAAGTAGCGCATGATATGCAAATGATTAGAATTGCAAATCCGTAGCGCATGCGTATGCTGAGCAGCGCCCTCTGAACGGCTGATGGATCCGAATAAATAGACGGCTGTAGCGAGGCGTGTATGGTTATCGGTGGTTATCTGCTAGTGGTAAACGTTAACTCAATCTGTACTTATACCTCGTCGACGAAAGAGAGCGAGATTTGAACAACTTACAGAGTTTGAACGAGGGAGAATCATCGGCCTTCGTGAAGCTGGATTGTCGTATCGTGCAGTAGCCTCTCGTGTGCAGCGTAACAGCAGCACAGTGATGCGCGTTTGGAAGCAGTGGACGGACGAGTGTCGGACAACTCGGAAATCCGGGAGTGGACCCCGAAATGTGACGTCAGCTCGCGATGATAGACACCTGGTCCGCATGGCGCGGACGGACCGTACAGCTTCCTCTAGACAATTGGCAGCACTGTGGTCAATAGCTACAGGTGTTTCATTGTGTGCTTCATCAATTCGTAGACGTCTGCTGCAGTGTGGACTGCGCGCACGGACTCCTTTATACAGGATCCCCCTAACGCACGACCATCGCCGCCTGCGGCTACAATGGGCCAATCAGCATAGAGACTGGCGTGCTGATTGGCAGCATGTCGTGTTTTCTGACGAATCCCGCTTTAATTTGTGGTACCATGATGGCCGCATTCGTGTCAGACGCTATGCCGGTGAACGCCACCTTCCGGAGTGCATTATCGAACGCCACAGTGGACGAACACCCGGAGTTATGGTCTGGGGCGCCATAGCATATCATAGACGATCTCAATTGCTACGAATTGTGGGCAATCTGAACAGCAACCGGTATATCCGTGAAGTTCTACAGCCCGAAGCTGTTCCCTTCCTTCAAAGCTTGCCAGGCGCTGTATTTCAACAGGACAATGCCCGCCCTCATACTGCTCGGATTGTTAAATCCTTCTTTGCAGCGCAGCAGGTACAGCTTCTTCCTTGGCCTGCGTGTTCCCCGGATATGTCGCCAATTGAACATGTGTGGGATGTCATTGGTCGGCGTCTTGCTCGTGATCCTCGTCCTGTTGCGTCTGCAGACGAACTTTGGGTACGCGTACAAACGATATGGAATGCTCTTCCTCAGTCAGACATTCAAACTTTGTTTGACTCCATGCCACGTCGTGTAGCAGCACTTATTGCGGCGCGTGGTGGCCACACAAAATACTGATTCTGATCTCTTGTTCTTGTTTGTTTGCTTTGAACATTTAATCATTTATTTGTACCACTAGCACTCAACTGTGTATTAAATTGCATTCAATTATGACGATTCCTTCTTGGTGTTGCAATTTTCACAAACGTGAGTGTATTAAAATACTTTAAGGGGAAATGCTTTTCCTTCCGTGTTCCGTATTAAAAATTAAGCAAAGATTTCGGAAATGTGATAATAAGTTTGTTTTACATTAAAATGTCCCTTACTCTGAATTCTCCAAAGCTAACTGAAGTAAACAGCATTCAAGATCTCAACTACTGAGGACTATTCAAAAGAACTGAAAGAAAAGGTTCAAGATTTCACGGCTTTTTGAATAAAACGTTTGAAAGGAAAAATGCTGTAAGAGAGTAAGCAATTACTAAATTAACGGCATTTGTTGAAAGTGAAGTGAATTGGAAGTAGAGTAAAGTGTTTCTTCTTCTAAAATACATGAGAATGAGAGTTAGTCTTTAGTTTTTTCTTAAAACGCGGAAGAAAGTTTGGTTATTGTGCCTGTTTTTTATGTGTTCCATGTGCTTCAATAAAGTATTTCCATGATTTTCTGAATGACTTTTGTCCTCCTGAACTTTCGAAAACATCCTGCATCGTGTAGATGAGAATCTGCGAATTAAAGTTTGGGTTTCTTTCTCAGCATAAGAGCGTGCTATTCCAGTCACCCCCACACTTAACTCACTTCATATACTATTTAGGAGGAGGTGAGTACTCTCGGCGATACGGGTGGTTTTGAACATAGAACTTTAACTTATTCCCTAAAGATGATTTGAATGCGTTAAAAGCCAATGGAAGGGATTGAGAACGTTGCTTACTATAAGTCTGAAGAAAACTGAAAATGAGCTACTGAAAAAAGTTATAGATATAAATGAAGTTTTCATTTTAAAGCTGCAACATATTGAAAAGTCTCACAGACCTTCAAGGTTGTACGAAATTGTACAGCGGTGAATTTGAAGAAGCCCAAACTTGCACAGACGGGCATTTACAAATTCATGCTGAACTGGAAAAGCGATTGAAAGACGCTTCTGTAGCTAGAAATGAAAATAAAGAAAATTTAAATAACCGAATATTGAGCTAAAGAAATTTTCAGGTGAACCAAAGGATTAATTGTCCTTCTGCAGCCTAATTCAGATGATTCAAGAAGATAAGTACCTACCTGATGAGGATAAGATAAAATATGTAGTAAAGTCGGTGGAGCCAAAGTTGAAAGCTGAGCGCTTAACTCAAAGTTTTCCGGCAAAAGTGAAGAATTAACCAAACGTAAAACAGTTAGGAGAACGATTTTGAAGACATAATTTGCTTGTCCAAATTTGTGTTCATGATTCATTAAGCATGTCTATAAAGAACGCCGTGGCTGGAAGAACCAAAGCTGATTTGGCAGCTTTATATGACAAACTAAAAGCTAACCTTTAGAGCTCTGGAGAAATCTGGAAATGCGCAAGAAAAGTTTAAAGATTTTCTAATTTATTATTGAAAAGCTGCTTCATGGAAATACTGCTTACATGGAAAAGAAGAAGACTTTGAGTCAAGTTATTCCAAGAGAACCCGTACTTCAGGACAAGTAATGAATTTTCTTTGTCGAGTTCAACTTGAAGAAATGATGTGATTAGCAAGAATTGGGTTTGGTTGTCCCTTAATTTTAAAATGAAAAGCTGTGTCCTGAAAAAAAAGGAAGTTGAACCTATGATGGTCTCTGAATTGGTAAGTATAAATTCTCAGAATGGTATAAATGTACATGAACTAAAACATGTAACTTTTCCTCGTTGTATAGCAGTTAATTTATTTTCTTAATTGTGTTCTTTTGTTATTTAGAAGCGTATGCTGCATGTGTCTTTGTTCAATCAATAGTCAATCCCGAATGTTGGCCGGTTGGCGAAATTAATAGTCAGCTTAAAATTATAGACGTGGAAAGAAAGAAATATTAAAATGGTGACTACTGGTTTGGCGACAGACGTACCCCTTTAGCAGCTAAATGACATATCAAATTATGATAAATTAATTAGAATGTTTTTTCTTGGGTTTTAAAATTTGTAAATAATTGTCGCGAAATTTTATCAGATGTAAACCCTAAACTTCTTTTCTGAAACTTAAAATTCTGAAACATTTTTTATTCTCTTGATTCATAGGTGTTATTTACCTAATGTAAAATTTTTGATTTTTATGTCTAATATTTTTAAGTATAATACAAAGCTAATAATAATATTTTAAGTAAAAGAACTAAGATAATGCATCCGAATGATGAAAAATCTTTTCTGTATCCAATATTGTTAACAGGAAAATGAGAATTTACTAGGTTATTGACCAAATTTATACATATGAATATTTGTGATGCTAGAATTCAAATAAGATAAATGTTACTACGAGGAATTAAAGCTAGAAAAACAATTAAATACGTTTAATATAATTGCATGACATGTAAGCGTTTTAAATTTAAATGTGTCAAGCCAAATTACACATCTGCCACTAGACATTGTTAGAGACTGTTTAGATTTTGGAGATGTAGAAATGCATTTTGAGGGACCTTTGTTTTTTTTAAATTGGGGGAAAATGTGCGGATAGCGTTGTTTAATTGCGCGTTGTTTTGAGCTATTCATGTACAGCTGTTAAATTCTATACCTTCGGGTTGTTTTCTGTTGGCGCTTAAGCGGTTTATCACTAGACGAGGAAGGTCAACCACAGTTTATTATGATTGTGAAACCAACCTGAGAGGAGCATTTAATGAGCTTTCTAAATTAGATTGAGACAAAATTTTTAAATAAAGCTGCAGACATAAAATGATTTGGAAATTTATTCCACCCACTGCAGCCCGGTGGGAAGGCTGGTGGGAAAGTCTCTGTACTGAACCGAATCAGAAGAATGAACTATACACAAAAGACATACACACACGTCTATACACACACGTCTTCTGCGAGAAACACCTAAAAGATTGGTCTTATTCAGCTATACTTGTTTTAAGTTTGAGACTCTCCAAGTCTCACCAGGGGGGGGGAGGATGTTGCGAACTAAAGTGAATTGAAGCTAGGGTAGAGTGATGTCAGCATTTAGAATATATAAGAATCAGTGTTAGTGCTTAGTTATGTTGTTGTGTCTGTCTTTGTATGTGTATCATATGCTTCAATAAAGTATTTCCATGTAATTCGGATTGACTTTTGTCTTCCTTAATTTTCCAATACACTCTGCATTACGTAGATGCAAACTTATGAATTAAATTTCATCTTTTCATTATCGACAATATTAGTTAAAGCTATATTGTGCTTTATTCATCAGCAACTATTAAAGCAGTATTTCTAGCAGTGCCAAGGACTGCGAACGAAATAAGCCGCAAACAAGGTCTCCAAACAAGGTCTCCATAGACAAAGAGAAACATAAAACATTCACCAGCGAAATATTATTACTATATCACCAAAGTTAATGACTTTAGAAAATCTGCTAAAAGCAAATAATAAATACTTCTATAATTTTTCTTGTGTTCAAGGCTATATATACAGCATGTCCACAAAAGTCCTTACTAGGTTTACATTTTCGAAAGCATTGATGGCGGACATATACTTCCAGTTACAAAAAGGTTTTAAATCACCCAAATATTTATGTTTTCCTGCTTTTAAACTAAACAAAGCGCAGTTTGTAAAAGTTATGAAATCTAACTCTTATATTTTCTTCCGCTACCTATATTTAGAAAAATGTTATACTTATTATACAAAGCACAATATGAAAAGTGTGACTCCCGTACGACAAAAATTAATCGAGATATTTAGTTTTAAAGTAAGACATAATAATTCAGATGCAGTACACAAACTGGAGAACGAAGTGTTTGCATTTGTATGTATATAAGAAAACATAATACAGCACTTAAAAAAAAAAGAATTCTGATGTTAATGTATTAAGCGACAAGCATTTCAATGCAAAAGAATTCACCAATATATATATATTTTTCCAAACACGGAATCTTTTTCAAGGAATAATTCAGAAATCTGAGTCTAGGAAACAATAGCATTCATTACGCATAGTCACCGCGTAATGAATGTTTTGTATTACTTTTGGTTCAGGATTCTAAAGCAATTAAACTGCATGAGAATACTAATAACGCATGTCTATCATTTAAAAAAATATAAGTTATTTGTGTGAAAATTCTTTCGGCATACCAGTTGTAACAAAATTATAAATTAAAGTACTTTACGCACTAGTAAGACAAAGTGTGAGATAATATCATTCAATGGCATTTAAAGGTAAAAAATGAGCCGAATTTTTTCTAATATACTTATTAACCGACTTTTTAAAGCAAGTTAAAAGTGTGATCAAAAATTACAAATTTTGAAATTAAATATCTCGTTCAGTTTTTACCGTACGGAATTCAAATTTTAGATATGCATAAATACGTAAGATGTAGAATATGAAAAAAAAATACTAATAAATTATTAACGCAATTTGGCACTAGCTCATTTAATTCCTGATTTTAATTTAGTTACTTTCCCTTCAAAGAATATGTATAACTTCACTTTCATCTGCAGTGATCCGCAATTATGTAAACCACTTAGCTAATCACCATTTAATACTTAAACAAAGTATTCCAATATTATTTATAGGTCCTGCACCTTCACATTTTCTACTTGGTCTGGCCTAGGTAACTCACGTCTCCTCGCTTAATGTATATTCTATTGCTTAAAACATGATCAATGTACATAGAATTGTAGGATGCTTGTTACCCATAGTTATGTGAGGTTCTAAGTTAATTATTTTTCAAAAAAAAGTATGTGTCCACATAAGTATATCAAGTCTGCAAGTTTCTTCTTCTGTCACACATCCTATCATATAACTACATCTCTCTGCAACATCTCGACCATGATGAAGAAAAATATTGGGTGTCTTCTCTCACTAACCAAAAATATCACATATATATATATATGTGTGTGTGTGTGTGTGTAAGATAAAAAATATGTGACTCAAAATTATAATTGAAACTAACGGTAACTGTTTAATTCTCCCTGCCTGTTCTAAAAATCGTAGTAACTTCTCTGGATTGCGTCATTTCTAGATCATTCCATTTTGCATGGCCTGCGCAGCGGTGATGACGTAATAATTGAAAACTGAAATTTAAACCAAAACCTCTCTCTTCGTGTGCTTCCATATTGGATAACTACGCTCTTCAGCTTCTCTCCGTGCGCTACTTAGACGTAATTTCGCTGTGCTTGCTTCCTATCGCAACAATATCAAAGATGTAAATGCTCTTGAATAGGCATGGGTAGAGTGCCAAATGATTGTGGCCACAAACGTCAATTGGAAAGTAAAAGTGGAATTAAAACCGCCTCGACTGCCAAGTTTCTTAGATATTACGAACTCAACATATTAGCATATTGCGCAATCAGAATTTTTCTTCTTCAGTATGGATCTACGATCTATCCTATATAGCTTCTAGGGATTTATATTTATTTTAAATGACCAGTTAAATTTAATTTTAAGTTACTTTCCTATAAGCCTTCATTCCTCTAATTGTCAGTGCCAGAATATTTAAATTTGGTAGCGCGCGTAAGGAATGCAAATTCTACCGGTGGGAGAAAGAGTTTAAATATTGATGGTCTAGTAGGGGAAGTTAGATAGTTCGGGAAATCTCTGTGCGTGGTTGTAACGCAAGCTTCGACTTAGTATTTAGTGCTGGTTAGACGTGGCTTTACAGCTATTATCTTGCTGCCACTAGACTCATTTACGCGTTGTAGGATACAGGATTGTAGCCCTGTAGTTTAATTTCACTACTTGTTAATATCTTGAATTCTTGAGTTTTTATTCTACTGTTTCAGTTCCCGCTCAAGCAGTGACGTAGAGTGTTAGCGTCAAGTTGACGCATCGTAAATAATTTAAAGAGTTTATAAAGGGTAGTTTTAACCGTTCTTCGGTGCAGTCACTATTCTCCAGATTCTACACAACAGATAGACAGAAGAACGTTACAAGCTATTACGCATCGAACTACTCCGTCTTTTTCTTGGTTTCCTTACATAAAGAGAGAGAGAGATGTAGAGAGTTAATATTTTTCCAAATATAAAAATAAGAGACAAATGGAATGCCTAAAATTTAGATTTGGTATTTTATGCAAAATTATGCTTTTAGACTAAGTAACAGAAAACATGATATTTTGAGTCATTTAAATTTTTTTGTAATTAAAAGCATAGGTCTGCAACCACGGTACCATAGGTAAGGACTTCTGTAGACGTGGTGTATGATTAGCATATTAAATTAACGAAATATCTACAATTTAGTTGCATATGAGATACCTATAATCTATGCATGTAAATAGAAAACTTCAATAACTAAACACATAATCTTCCATGGGCTATTATAATGAGGTTTCTTTTGACTTTTAAGTTTTAATAATTATCCGACGTGTGTTAATTTTGCATTTACACGTTAAGTCCATCTATGATAATGAGATAGTAATATATTAAGATAGCCTAACAGAATGAAATAAAAGCATATATAAATTTAGTATTTTTTAGATCTTCTACTATTTTTTGCTTGAGCTGATAAAAAATATTTTTGCTGGTTGTCATCCGTTTCCTAATCCCAATGTTTCATAATTTCTTTTTCTATATTTTATGAAACATTGTAATTGAAATCCGTTAAATGTGTAATAATGTTTAGAATCAATATTTAATTAGGTAAAGCTTGTTAAGTCACGTTAAAGGCACGTTTTTTTTATCTACCATATGTATATGGAGACATACACACAGATGTATACGTCATTTTTGACTTAAATATATTTAGTCTTTTCCCACATAAACAAGTTTGTATTTATTTAAACTAATTTAAGCAGTATATACACGATAACCTCGAGAGAGCTTTACAATTCGATTCGGGCAGTAAGGTGCATATAAGAGTCAATTATTCTTACGTTTTTAAAATGCATTAAACATAAAATCGTTTACATCTGAGCTAAAACAAATCACCAGTTGTGTTCTGAGCAAAATGAAAGTGGTGTGTGTTTAAGGCAACATGGCTATCCTTATAACTTCAAATACCATTTGCTATACTGTTATGCACAATTTACTAATTCATTCCGTGATGGTAATCTACTTTTAAAGAGTCTCTTATCAGTTTTTTGCAGTAACTGTTCATAATAATTACTGAAAATGTTTTTTCTTCTATCTGTTAGTAGCGTGGTGGTAAATGGCATTTTGTGGAATGAAAGGATTAAAGGAAAGAACCTTTTTCTTCGACATTCTTCTGATACACAAATTAAGGAAAATTCTCATTTGCAGAATCTTAATTATGCAACTAATCCTGCAGTTCAATATAAATTTAGGATTATTTACTTAATCGTGGTAAATCAAGTCTAAGCTTGTATAGTCATTAAATTTATCGAAGCAAAAACAGGAAAAATATGCAGTGCGTTGCCGAGATTCGGGCTTTTGATCACGATTTGCATGGCAAGCATGCTTCCAATTACACCATAAGGGCATGAGTTAAGGAAGGAGAAAAGTCCCTTCCAAGCTATCATTTAGTTAAAACCACTCTTTAGTGCTCGCAGATTAAAAGGAAATGTACCTGAAATATAATGCAATGCGCCTGAGGAAGTGATTAATTCAAATTAGTAAAACGACAACGAAGTAAAGACTTCTGCATATTTTAACATTTTGCTTATTAAAATCTTTTCTTGTTGTCATGACAATAACAACAAAATTTGAAATCAATATCTAGTTACCGGACCTTTACCCCTAAGCAGGAAAACGCCCTACGGCTCAAAATTTGAAAATGTCTTCATGCGTAAGAGTAAGAGCAATGCCTGATTATGCAAATTTGTAGTCGTGTTAAAAGTTTTGTATCTATCTAAATCTTAAATATAGCATATGTCTCTGTAATACGGTCCCCACCATTTATCACATTCCATTTGAAAACGTTTGCTATTTATTTTTAAAGTTGTAAAAGGGTGTAAAGATGTAAACATATGTTTGTATTTATAAAGGTGTAAAATGAGTCCTAAATAATGTTATTTTTTAAAGAGCAGCAAATCAATGTTATTTTGGGGATATATTTCAAGAAAAAATTCAAGTTCCAGTTAGGTTTTAAAGAAAACACAATAATATTAGAAACGGAAGCTGTGAATAAGGGGTCTGTATGTTTGCCAAACATTTAGTTAGAACATCTCCCGAAGGGAGATAAAGAATATAGCTTTTTAGGAGATTTTAGAGTTATATTCAGTGATAAGTTGCTGTTAACGCACGAAATCAATACAGGGAACAATCGGCTGTTTATATCAAAGGCTTACAAGTAAGATGCGGTTAAGGAAGGAATAAATGAGGGAAACTTTAGTGTAGTGTTAGACAGTACATAATACCTGTGCAAGTCCGGTAAAGTTACGTAGAAAAAAAGATTATGTAAGCAAAATGCCTTACAGATCGCGGAGATTTGCAACTGATTACCGCCAACTCAATAAAATCACGAATTACTCCGCTTACCCACTGCCTATTTTTGAGAAAACTTTCCATGCTTAAGACGGGAAAAAAGTGTCATTATGCTCATATTAAAGCACTTTTCTGTGAAACTTTATAGAAATTGCAGAACCCCTTGAAGAGAATAAAAGGTTAGTTATCTTCCATGCACCATTGCGACTAAAGCGTAACTGAAAATTAACTACAGATCAACTTCCATGCTACAAGTGCGACTAAGAACGCTAAAATATACAAAAAATAAGTTTTCTTTTCTTTTCTTTTTTTTTTTTTAACATTTATGTCAATTTGCTTGTGCGTTCAATTGATAAAAACTGTCTCCTAATGAATAAACGTACTCGTTCCTACCGTGCTTGACTATTGTGTGTAGTATTAAAATAAGAACTTCATTCCCCCTTCCCCGTGGCATGATTTGACTCGTAACTATGATAGCAATAGTCGCGAAAAGAGGATGAGTCGTCTATTTGTTTTTCCCTGCACTTCTTTCCTTTTAGCGTATTTCGCTTCATGAATAGTGCGCTTTTGGAAGTCGATTTAAACTACAGCCTCAGCTAACACTGAAAAAATAAATGTTGTGCGATCATGACGATACGAGTTACCATTGTAAATTGTGGGGAGGCTGACAGCGGCCTTGAAGTGCCTATTTTAATTAACAGATTGTAGTAGCCGACAGTAGTCCTTTATTTATTGGATTTAAATCCAATAGATCGCGTATGGAATATACCAGAATGTCGACTTACGTCACTGCAGCCCCCACCTAGTGACCACACACGTTTTTTTTTTATTTATCTCTACAAACAAACTTTTTCCTACTCTGTTTATATACATTTACCATACTCTGATTTAAATTTATCTTTTGCATAAGCAGGCTAATTTAATGATAACATAAAGATCGTGTGCAAGTTCTAAGATGTTAGCTGCAAATTCATTCAAGGTTTATGAAATTTTATGGTTGTTCTGTTAATATTTATCGCAGCTATATTCATTTCCAAAATTTGAGAATCTTTGCCAGCTTTTCTTATGTTTTTGAGAAGTCGGTAAAAAATAAATTGGAATAATCCATAGTTGATTTTTTTTTTTGTTTTAATGCCAGTCAGTGATATTGCTTTGTGTTTTACTAAAGGATAGCATTATTTTCGATTTCACTTTGTTACATTTGGTATGCCAAAAATATTTTTGCAAAACACACAAGTAATTTTTTAGTTTACAAGTGCTAAAAATGCATAATTAATATTCTCTTGCAATTTTAGTTCTGTAGAATCAAAATCTAAAAATCTTAAGAAAGTCATCATGCTAAAGATATTCCTTGTTTTTATGTAATGCAAATAATGTAAAGAGTTGGCTATTTTCCAATGCTGAAGCCTCCCACTGATTTCCAGAAAACAATATCTTTCAGATTCTGTGAGTAAGATCTTCGTGTTGAAAGATTTCATATTCATCGCCACTCTTCGTAACAATGATTGTCATTTAATCTATTAAACAGCAAAAACCTTTTTCTAAATCTGTATTTCAATTTTAATTACCGGTATTTAAGGACATTCATTTAATTAAGGACAGCAAATGTTTCGCTCCTCAATTTGTGTGTAACCGCTGAACATGATTTCATACTTTAAATATCTTGTTCATTTTTGTCATGAGGCAGTCAAATGTTTTGTGTTTCATTTTCTTTAGAATGAAAAAAAAATTACTAAATAGATCTATAGAAAACGGATGGCCGTATGAAAAGTTAGCATTCGTAATTTTAACAAAACTTAATTTTTAAAATTTAAAATGTCATAACATATATATTCGTATTATTATGAAACATTTTTGTGATCGGAAATAGATGTCTACTATCAAATTTCGGAAAAACAACACAGCCGCAAGAAAGAATACTTTGAATTTTTGTGTTATTCGAAAAATATATGTCAAAAAGTTAAAGGCAGGTAGAAAGGACCCAAACAAGTGGATTTTGTGATGGAATGTGTGTGAGAAAATGTTGCGTTGAAGTGGTATATGCCAATGATGAGTGGCTGGTAAAAGTGTTCTGCAGGCGTAAATCGTCATTTTATCTATATGGCTGCGGCCAGAAACTGAGCAGCTGCTTAAAGATTGCTGTCGAGAATCGTTCTGTGCACCTCTTTTGAGTAGCTGTTCTGTTTTGGCCAAAAGCACCTAAGATAAAATGCATCACGGTGAGTTCTTGTTCGTAAAACGGTGGCAAGCTGGTTGGCATGAAGAAGTTTATATTTTTCAAACTCCTCCAACCTGACCCTGATGGTAACATCATACATGTAAAATTTGGTCATTTGGGTACCTTAATCTTGATTTTCATGTTCCTGTTTTCAAATAATTATCCGAACTGTCTTTCGCGGCATAGCAGTTTTACTTTTGAAGGTGCATGTTGTTTAATAATAAAAAATTTTACTTGGAAATATTAATGAGTCTCCTTATGTACTCTGCTTTAGTCTGTAATTTTTCAATGCGTATCTGCTATAATTTAGTAAATTTCTAAAAATTAAAAGGCTGGAAATGAATATAAATTTAGTATTGCAATAAGATTTGATGCAAGTAACAATTACTAGTAAGAATTTAAGATAATAGCCATAAAAATAAGGCTGTTAGGGGATTTCTTATTCTTCTTTGCTTTCTTGATTTATTTTATGGCTGCAGCTTTGTCTTGTTTATATTTACCTTTTGGGTTTTCAGGTTAACCATCAAAGCAACGTGCCCTATGTTATTGCAGAATTTTCCTATGGATAAACAGTCCTGTCCACTGGTGTTTGGAAGCTGTAAGTTACAAAATAATCTGAAATGACTCATTTGTGATCTTAGTGTGATATATGTTCTGCAGTAATTACGTTATGTAAAGTAACGTACACAATCCTTGTGAATTTTATTGCATATATGTCGAGATCTATATCATGGTTTAAGAAGGTTTAGAAAGAATGTCATTTTGTGATAGTTGTGACAATACAAATTTCATTTTTCCATCCATTTGTATTTTCATCAGAATAAAAGCTTCTTTCCCTGACAAAAGCCAGCATACGCTTAATGAAGTATGTTTTAAATATTTACCAGAAGCCAGAAAGTACGATTTTTCATGTTGTCTCTACTTTTGAACTGTCTGCATAACAAGCATGAAAAATTAATAGCTTCAAGTGGATTTTTGGAAAAAAAAGAGTCACTTTTTCTGCTCTATCTTTTATTACAGATGGCTATACCTTGGATCATCTGATGTACCAATGGGATCCCAATGGTGCTGTTAGTCTGAATGAAGGCTTAGTTTTATCACAGTATGATCTAATTGATTTTCCAATGAAAAATGCAACTATTAGTGCTAAAACAGGTGAGTGTCAGACTCTTAGCATTTTGAGTGCGTCATCTAATTATTTTACTCCAAATGTGCTGAGGTAGATGATTAAGGTGGGAGGGTCATATAAACAGACGTTTGCTTAGAATTTATTTAAAAAAAAATTAAAGTTTCATTAAATTCGTCAAGAACATCGTAATGTTCAGAGTAAGTTATATAATAAAAAAACTTTTGTTCCGTAGTAATTCAAAATAGAGGCTTTACAGCTGCACGAAGCTGACTCCTTTTTTGCGCTGTTCTGCCTATAAGTCGTTCCAAATATATGAATTCAATAATTCAAAGATTTTTCGTTTAAATATGATCTTGCGCAGATCTTGGACTTAAATTCAAGGAAAAAAACTCAAAATTAAAAATTCAGGACACTAAAAATATAGATTTATTTAGAGCACATATTTATTACTTTTTTTTCATGGTATTTTAGGTTCAAGATATGGTCAATAGTTTTAAGAAAATCTGTGTAAAATTTGAACTTGATCGAAGTTTTTAGTATAAGTTTGTAGAGTCATTAGGTTTATTTCGAAGCAGGAGTCATGAAAAATGTGCAACGCCTTCGCCGGGAATCGAACCACGGACCTCTCGGTTACGCGTCGAGCATGCAGACCACTACACCACGAAGGCATGCGAAGAAGGTGGGAGAAATACCTTATATACTCCCCCTTTTAAAGGGCGACTGGGGTTTGGGGGACGCAATCGCCAAATCGTGGTGGTGGAGAATCATCATCCATCACCTTTTTAGTTCGGGTGCCAGTGTAGAGTCATTAGGTTATTTCGGAGCAGGAGACATGAAAAATGAGCAACGCCTTCGCCGGGAATCAAACCACGGACCTCTTACGCATCGAGCATGCAGACCACTATACCACGAAGGCATGCGAAGACGGCGGGAGAAATACCTTATAAGTTTCATCGCACCCGAAAACAATGCGTCTAGAGAAAAAAGCGTTTAAAGTTTTCGGTAGAAAAAAATATTTCTCAAGTGATGACTAAGTAGACAAACTGCTGTATAAGCTTAATCTGCAATATCAGGGCCATGTAATATGCTTTCCTGCTCAGCAACATCGTCCATTTAAGCCGTTAATTCCTATTTACGAAATGATTTGACCTCTTTTGATGTGCTTTGGCTCTATGGGCACATTGATTGTTCCATAGGAAATTTTAGAGCTCTAGTTTAGTTTGCAACTTTATACATTCTTCAGAGGTTAAATAAATTTTTAAGGAATAAAAATAAGTGTCAAAACTTCGATCTACATGCCCCTCTCCCTTTAATGTTGTCTAAAGTCAGGTAAAATTTGAAGTGCAATTCTTTTCTTGTAATAAGCTTACACAATATTTTTATACACTTTTAATCAATTTTTATAAATATTACTCCATTGTGATTAAACAGGCATGCATAATCGAAATCCTGAACCAGTATGCTGATTGTTACTACAAAAGCTTGTGGGAAAAGTGCTCTTTGCAAGATTTTAGTTCTGATTTCAGATTTTTTCTCGGAATATGCCAGTTAAAGTACAGTGCTTAGAATTAAATGAATAATGAAAATTATAATGTTTTGCCCTTCATTTCAGTCAAAAATGGTGCTTAAGGAAAGAAAAAACATCTGATGTGTACACCACATGACTTCATTTTACGGAATATTAAATCATAAGCATTTTGCATTTCATTTAAACTTATTGGATTGAATTAATTGTACTTCATCGGTAGCGCATAAACCACAATAGAATAAATGCACTCTGTAAAATTCTCTATATTTGTTTACCATAGCGACACTCTGGCGCTAGCTTCACATAACAGCGTTATACCTCATTCATTTTATAACTCATCAGAATGCACAAAAATTATGTATATCATCTGGAGAATTACCTAATCGTTGCCACATGTTCTATTCAAATCCTATAATAAATCTAAAACCATGTGTAAAAGAAATTTAAAAAAAAAAGTTTTCGCGGACGATTTATCATTTCTCATTCAATTAGTTCAGTTCTCTTTTCAAGACAAGGCAAAAATACTAAAAAACTCAAAATATCTATATTAAAAATTACGAAGTGAATCTTAGATACGTATTTCTTCGAATAAATTCCGGAATGGATTAAGCACGATTTAATTCGCAATAATAAAAGAAGGCGTTATCTTTGTTGTTGCGAACCTTAGTTTCTCTAGACTGGCAACAAATCCAATATTCTCCTAAGTTTCAAATGTAAACAAATGTGTTCGCCATGAGAAAAATGACTAGGCTTAGATGCACTTAAACAACTTTTAAATTGTTGATAATTCTACAAATCTTGCATGCAGATTTACTAAAGGCATAAAACCAATTAACCGGAAGATACGAACAACATAATTCAGTCATTTGTAAAGCAAAAAATGCACAATTTACCAACGTATAAGAATAAAAAATCTGAGCTCAATGAGCCGAGTAACAGAGTGGATATACACTGCTCGACATTGAAAATGCAACACCAAGAAGGAGTGGTCAGAAATTTATGCAAATTTTAGAGTGGACGTACGTCACTGAGTTATGCGAATCATGTGAAATGCGCAGCTCTTCTACACACGTTAAGTAAGATATAAGGGAAGGAACGTGGAGAATGGGCAATATTCGTGTCATTACTTCTGCCCGACGAATTATCGAAGAAAGTTGGTTTTTGTCCCGGAGGATACGTGTAATAGGAGAGAATGCCAGGCCACTGTCAACGAATGCACTTCCAGCAGATAGACGATTTTATGAGGGGTATGGTGATCGGAATGAGAAGGGCGGGTTGACCATTACGTCAAATCGCAACTGATATACACATGGACGCGAGCACAGTGCATCGGTTATGCGAACAGGGTTGGAACAAGGGAATGCGGGAAGAAGGAGTGGTGCAGGTGCTGCCAGAGTGACGTCAGCACGTGCGAATCGACGCATCCGCCGCCAAGCTGTGGCGGTCCCGCAAGTCACGTGTACCGCGATTCTGCAGCATGTGCAAGGTACCCTGGATGTTCCCGTGTCGACGAGAACCATTTCCCGTCAATTGTCTGAACGTGGCCTGCACTCACGGCGTCCGTTAAGAAGACTGCCATTGAACCCACAGCATAGACGTCAACGTTTAGAATGGTACCGGACTGGAGCGATGTGGATGACAGAATGGCGAAACGTCGTGTTCTCAGATGAGTCAAGCTTCTGTTTATCCAATGACAGTCACCGCATACGTGTGTGGCGTCGACGTGGAGACAGATCTAATCCGACAGTAACTGTGGAACAACGTGGCATAATGGTTTGGGCGCTATTGCCTACGATTCCAGATCACCTCTAGTTCGTATTCAGGGCACTATGACGGCCCAACGATACTTCGATAATGTACTGCGGTCGATGGCAATCCCCTACCTTCAGGGACTAATGTAATTTAATAACGCCCGAACACACAGCGCTCGCATCTGCCAACATGCTCTGCAAGGTATACAGATGCTTCTCTGGCCACCTTACTCTCCTGACCTGTCACCAATCGAACATGTGTGGGATGTGATTGGACGCCGTTTGCAGACTCTGCCTCGTTCAGAAGACGAACTGCGGCAAATGGTTGAAAGGGAATGGAGAGCCATCCGCACATCCTCAGGACACCACCCGCACTCTTATTGACTCTATGCCTAGACGTGTTTCTTCGTGCATTGGTGTCCGCGATGGTCCTACATCCTACTGAGCCGACGCCGTTCTCGTTTTGTATTCTGACTATCATTTTGAAATAAAGATCACTTATTGCTGCTTGCTGTCTCTGTCTTTTTCCAAATTTCATCACTTTCTGACCACTCCTTCTTGGTGTTGCATTTTCAGTGTCGAGCAGTGTATATATACATACATTTATATCCTTTTGGTGCCGCCGATTGCAACCAAAATAGGAGGTGCACATCTACATGTTATAGCAGTCAGTCCTATATACAAAATTTCAACGTTCTGAGGCTACTCGTTTTTGAGTTATGCGAGATACATACATACATATGTAGGTACGTACGCACAGACGCCACGAAAAAATGTCTTTAGAATCCATTTTAAATCAGTTTTATATATTTTTTGTTGAAAACGTGTCCTTTATTTTGTTCTTACGTACGAATGCCAGTCGAAAACATCGTTAAATTACATTTGATAGGGGTCAAAATAGATATTTTCGTTGATATATAATACCCGAAATTTTCGCGATTACAATACTTCCTTTTTACTTCGTACAAGGAAGTAAAAATGAACTAAGGGAAACATAATTTGATTGTTTCACTGTCAACGGATTTTAGGAACTCTATTTTGGTGTGATTTACTTCTTTAAACAGTCATAAATTTTAAATCCCGTTCAATTAAGCAAATCAATTTCTTTTATTGTTTTCCATGGATACTGGTAAAATAAATAAACAGGAAATTATTTATTAATTTTACGGCGGACTGCACAAAGGTAAGAAATACGTAAGTGCGGTCGCCCACAAGTCGTAGTCTTCGAACTGTTACGACGTATAAGACGACATTGCAGAAGCAATAATTCCTTCAGTAACGTTCCATTTGACATTAGAAGAGGCATAACCTCACGACCAGTGTCAAGCAATTTTAGCCGTTTGCACTCTGTCATCAAAGCCTCCCGTTTTCAGGAAGGCTGACGGACCAATGATCCTGTTTCTCTTCTGACATTGTTTCAGCTATAACGAATCAGAACGTAAAGTATTAAGAAGGTGTGACTAATTCAGTCAAATTAATTAAATTAGAAAATAAGATAAAAATTCTCAAAAAATTAAGAAGGAGTGACTAATTCAGTTTAAAGATTGTTTCGGATATAGCAACAGGTCAGAATTCTTTTAAATTCTCGACTGCAGAGACTTTTGCCGCTAGCAAAGCCTCAGATAATGAGGAAAATAAATGTACTTACAATAATTGTTTCCATGCTTTCAATTTTGTTATGTGTTATTAATAGAGTTTCTCATAGAGTCAGAACAAATGTGTTTTAATTCTATATGTTGTAAGTAATACGCAAGCTAGACAAGTCGCAAACTAGCCGGTTACCAATCCTTACGTGGAGCCACCCCATCAGCGCAAAGTAACCGTCACTAACCCAGTTTTAATACAGTTACAGAATTAGATTACAAGTATTTAATTAGTCAGGCATTTTAGATACCTTTTTCAACAGTGCGAACTAGCTTTCTGTATAAATTAAAATTTTAATAGGTAATGCATTATTTTCAAACGTTAATAGCGCATAAAATTCAGAAAGGGGTTATGGGTTATGGGTTATTCAATTTATGGCAAAGCACACGAGGGCTATCTGCCTAAAGGGAGGGATGCCTTCGTGGAGGTCTTTCTAAGGGAAACTGGCTCGTATACACGTTACACATGGGGAATTCAGAAAGGGATAAACCTTTTGTGTTGCTAAGTGTGGCATCAGTTTTAGATTTAACAGACAACAGCGTCAAAGAAATTTAAGACAAAGCTATCTAAAAGAATAAGTAAAAGCTTCTTCGTAGTATGCATTGAAAAGTTTTCAAATACAGTACTATATTTGTATACATTTTATGAATATATATATATGAAACAAAGAAAATCTCTAAGCAATACTGTTAGGTTATTATAATTTGATTTTTAATAGTTTTAACTAAAACTGCAACAGTAGTCTGATTTCATTCAAACATTATTCCATTTTTCCAGGAATGTTTTCTGTTCTACAAGTGAATTTCAATCTACGACGGCATATGGGTTACTTCCTAATCCAAGTTTATGTGCCCTGTATTCTCATTGTTGTGCTATCTTGGGTATCGTTCTGGATTAATCGTGAGGCCACAGCTGATCGAGTGGGTCTTGGTGAGTACCGAAGCGTTTATTCAAGATTTTAAAGTAAGGCTACGATGCGTTTGAGCATTTTAAGCAGCTGTGTGTTCCAGGATGCTATTTAAGCACTTTCAAAAAAGATAAAGTTAAAATCAATATTCTTATGCAATTATACATTTTTCATGTCTGTAAGTTATATGCAGAAGTCTGAAACTGAAGAAACATTTGTTTCTGCTTTGTTTGGGTAGAAATGTATTTTTATGCTGGTATCTTACATGAATGACGTGAAAGAATTAAGGCTAAAATTTAAAAAAATGTTATATGTAAAATCAACGTTCCTTATCATATATTAAAACTGTATTTTGTTTTAGAAATATAATTGCAGAGCAAATCAATAACTGTTTGAAAAAGAATTGATTGTATAATCCTCAAACTTTCAAGAAGCAGAGAAATATCTTCTTTCACAAAAGCATTTCCAAAATATGTTTTCCTAGTATTGCAGTTACAAAAACGAAAGTAATAAAAACCGTCTACTTTAATCTCATAATAACAATATTTCTTTTGCCACAAGCTCATTAAGAAAAGTATTCTTTATTGTATATTAAACTGATATTTTCTAAAATAACGTGGATATCAAAAACAAATATCACGCAACATGTACAAAATACTTACAACGCTTTGTTATAAAGACTATTTACTTATTACCGTAATGCTTATAAAATAATTTATTTAACCGGTTTCGTATATTGTATAATTTCTTGGCTATTAACGCATTCCTATGTTAATTGAGTTATTTTGCATGTATAGCTGGCATAAATAGGCATACCTATTCTAGTTGCAAAATGAGCTGCATTCTTATTGAATAAAATTAGAAATGCTTAGATTTTGCTACTGTAAAATTTTTGTTTATTATTAAATATTTTTTATTTAAGTTTCGAAGTTTGTTGAAACAAGCAAAAATTATCTAATATATGTTTCAGGTATATTTATCAAACAATTGTTAATGTGCACTACCAAGTAAATAACTAAAATTACTAGATCTTCAATGAATAAAAATTTTATATAAAACATAAAAATACGCCACATACAGATAACCATTAGTTGCTTAAAATATATTACTATATTTTCTGCTTAAAACACGTTAATGTAAAATTCAATTTAGTCATTTAATTCTCGATGATTTTGAATTAAAATTATGTAAATACCCGTATTATAGGCCCCACAATAATGCATTAAGAATATCTTACAGATTCGAGCTTAGAAAATTATTTTCTAATAATGGAAAGCGTCCTTGGAGTTTTTACTGTGCAATCGTGATTATATTTGAGACTAAATATACGCATGTCATAATGAAACGAACGGGGTAAAATTTAAACTACTTTTCCTCTTTCTCTTTAGGCATCACAACTGTCTTAACACTTTCAACCTTTGGCCTAGACACTAAAACAGATCTTCCCAAAGTCTCCTATCCCACAGCCTTGGACTGGTTTGTCATTATGTGCTTTACTTTTGTAATTGCTACGCTTCTCGAGTTTGCCGGTGTTCACTATTTCACGAAAATTGGAAGTGGCGAATTTCCTTGCGTGGGCTCGGGCTCCGACACCGAAGAAGGGTTTTCAAGGGTCTTACAATCAGGTCCAACGACTGTTAGTGGCAGAGATATGGTAAAAACGTTTCAATTTTTTAATTGTTGTAGTTTTTCTTATCTTAGAAAAATTTATACTAATGCGTATTTTACATTATTCTATTTGTTAATTACGAAAGCCAAATACATAGTTTAATGCTTCGTTAACATACAATTAATTTATCTTCAATTTTTTTTTAATTCAGAAGAAATAAGGCTTACATTTTGAGCAATAAAATTAAATCCATTTATCATATTGTAAATCAATGTTATTATAAATATTATTTAAAGATACTTATAGTTTATAATTATAGAAGATAAAAGATACTGAGTATTCTGTAGTTATTCTAGTACATCTTGGCTAAGAAAAAATGTATATTTAAGACGAAATTAAATATATACGATGTTAAAAATTTTTGCTGAGTAAATGCACTGAAACTTATTCAAAATATACCCATAAGTAAACTTACTGATAGCAGAATTTTATTATTAGGAATACATACCAATTAGTCCCGAATATAAAACTACCTAACAAGTATAATGAGCCTGAAGGTCTGAATTGTTTTAGGGAGAAAATAAAAACTGTATGTTTGAAAAGGTCTCATGTATCTCGAAAAGTTTTTGTAAGCATATACTATTACATATTTACCACAATCTGATTCAGAATAAAATTTTACAGAGCTATGTTGTTTTAACTAGAAAAACTCTGATGATTAGGTCTTCACGTAATTACTGTAAAATTAAAAATTAGTTCGTTTCAAAAGAAGCGGAGAAAGGAGAAGCATCCATTAATCACAAATCCCAGGCCGATCCACATATTTTGGTTCCTTCCACTGTAGCTTAATCTTCCAGTATTCCTGATATTTCTCTAAACATTCAGTTTCTGATTTATTGATAATATCAGTATTGTAATTAATATATCCCACTCATTCACTGCACTTTTAGCAAACTGGTTTTTCTTTCCCATGCTCGTTCTATTCCCAAATGAGGCCAATAATTCGATAAACCATCTTATCCATTTACATTAAACGTTTTCTTATATCTAGTGAATTCAGTTGCTTTATATGGGTCTGCCCACTTTGCAAGATATTGCATATGACTGGATCTATGCTCTTTACACAGAACTGGCTTCCTGGGAAATTCGTTATAATGCATTTTTGTCACATGAGACAGCCAGACATTGAGTTCCAAGGAAACAAATGAATCTGAATTGAAACTACGGTGTAATAAACTGTTTTAATTCCTCCTTCGAGAAATATAGTCGATCTCGAAAAGACTGGATTTCTTTGGACTCGCCTTTTATTTTAAGTTTTTTCTTCACACTTGTTTATGGCAAAGAAAAAAAATAAAAAATCATAGATGTAAATGTTTGATATGAATCATTGTGATTGAACGAAATTAGCTATAGCAAAAGTATTCCAGTAAAGTTCCAAACATATACTGATATACGGAGGAACGCATTTCTGTTCAGATTGCAATTATGTATACCTGATATCAAAAAACAGTTTCTGCCGAATAAATATAAATCTGTTTTTTCTCGTGTAATTCCTTAACTAAATAAACTAATATTGTGAGAAACGAATATCATCTTTGTTGCGCTTTAAATTCTCATCAACGCATTTATTTTCAAACTTTCTTAAATGTGGAACTGTTTCAAGGATTTTTGGTAAATTTTCCAGTCTCCAAGAAGCATTTCACTTCATCTTTTACAGAAAAATTAAGTAATGAGTGATTTATTATCTTTATTTTAGCATTATATTGTGCATAAGAGGAGCTTTAAGTGGGAAATATATTGTCCTATATTTCAGCCAATGAGCTATTTAGTCAAGTTCGATGATTTATTTCTAAGGGAAAATTATATTTTCTAGTTACACGCAAATGTACAACGATGCACTTGCAACTGTTCATATTTATTATTAAATTGTGCCTTTATATTTCTATACAGTTTTATTCTCATGGGATAAAATAAATTTTCTCTCACCATTTATATTTTATTGCTACCTGTCGAATAAAACTTTTGAATTTCACATTGAAACTTAGTTTTACTTACACAAACCTTTCTATGATATGCGTTCAAATTTTCACCAATAACATACCTTAAGAGACTAACAAAAATTCTTAATGTGAAGCGAATATAAGGTTTAATTACCTTATCACATCAGTAACAATATCACATTGTAATAGTGTGTAAACAATTGTCCGAATTGCAATTAATGTAAGTTTTATTTAGTCTGAGACTGAACATTAGTAAGCGTGAGAATTGTAATTAATGTTAAAACTAATTTAGTTTGTCTTATCATTTTCATCTAACTCTCAAATACAGTTTTAAATAAGTTAGCTGAAAATATTACATGCTTCGATTAAGAATACTATCTTCAAATATCAGATTATTGCCTAAATGGTTGGTATTAAGAAATATCGAAATATGTGCCGTCAAATATCAGGTTGGTATTAAGAAAGAAATTGCTCGATGGTTTCGTGCAAATAATCAGAAAAGCAGCTTTTTGTAACGTATCACACTATATGAAAATATAAATTGTATTTTGAAAATAAAACACCCAAATTTAATGTTGAGTTCCTTTATTTAATGCTGAGTTCTTCCAGAATGTATTTTATGGCAGGTAAACAGACTTCATATTTCCTACCTTTACCTCATATTTTAAAAAAACTGAAATTTCTCATCTTCAATTAAATTGCTAACATGCCGAAAAATGGGGCAATTTACTTTCTCACATAATTTGTCAAAGGCGAAACAAATACTTAGCCTAATAATTTGCTCTACGGATCACAGGGTAGTTAAAGATCACTTTGTTTCAGTGCAGGTCTTAAGTCTGTGTAAAGAAACTGTTATTTTGCTTAAGTGATGTATTAAATTTAATATCATGAGAAAATTACGAGTGAGAATTAGGAAGTTACCTAAATAAACGCTCAAAATTATATGTCATAGTAAATATACTTTTTTCTTTTCAAATCATCATTTATTGCGTGTAGTTTTGCATTTCTACGCGGGAGATGCATGCAGTTCTGTATTTCCGTACTTTGTTTTTGTTTAATGTTTCGTACATTTTACCTTTATTTGACAGGTTACATACCCTAGTCCTATTCTGAGATCTTCCAAAAGAAGGCGACCTTCTGGACATTTGCCTAGCTGTCGGGATCTAAGGATTTGCTGCATTCAGTTCTGGAACTGCATACTGGCAAGTGAAGACTACAAAGCTGCAATGAGACGGCGGGTCGCGCCAGATGCTGTCAACAGTGTCAGCAAAATTGATGAAATATCTCGCATTTTATTCCCTTGCTGCTTCGTTGCGTTGAATTTATTTTATTGGTTTCTGTACGGAAGTAAACATCAGTCATCTACGTGGGAAAATATATAAATAGAATATAATTTAACTGAGGCATTATTAATATCAAGATTTGCAAAAATTTCGAAAAAGTTTTCATTTACATTTTCCTTTTTTATGCATGAATGTAAAATAGCCTTTTAATCATTATCAGATAAGCAAACAATAATTTTGTGTATAATGTTAACTAGAGATAAAAATCGAAACATTCTTTGTAATTTATATAGCTTCTTTAAAGCATTTTTATGTGATTTTTAAAATTAGGTACTGTCTTTTTACCTAATGATCATTTTATTAATTATCATTTCTATCTCTAAAGTCGACTTTATCTTTATGCTTTAGTTTGTGTAGCATCGTACTAGTCAACATAATTTCGTGTAATAAGCAAACTCATTTTCATTTTCCACAAAGAAAATGTTTTTCTTATAAATATTCCATGCAAAAAAGAGGCAGATAAATACCCTGCTGTCACTGTAAATAAACAGTTAATTAATTATCATGCATTAAATAATCAAAATTATTTTAAAAGCACTTGAAAATTTTAATTTATTTCGTTTCAATATTAATTCAAAAAATCATTTCATTAAATTATTATTTAACTAACGCCTTATTCCATTGGAAATGACTGTAATTTCTAGAAATTTCCTATACTGGATAAGGGCGGCCATCTTCTCAACGTATGAGTTGACGTTTCGAACCACACAACACGATTTTTTCAGCCAATATTTAAAAATCTATCCTGAAATTAAAAATACGGTTTACTTCAAGATAATGACTGTATTTTTTTAAATAACTTTTTAAACAGTTTCAGAAAAAGAGCAACACTGAGATCATAAGATAACACACATAAAAAGTACAAAATTCTGTTTGGAATACAGTTTCGGGGAAAGAAATCATTTTCTTAAATTTTAAGACTTAAAATGAAGTACAAGTTAATGAGAACAGTATCAGAGCTCATGCGAATTAACAATTTTATTCAAATAGATTTCCATTATGTGAGTTAAGATTATATAAAGAAACATATAATAATGTACACGAATTTGGGAGTCCATGGTCAATAATAATAATAATAATAATAATAATTCTATTAAACTTGCAGAGGGAAGCAGAGAATGATTATGCCAGGCTCAGTTAGTCACTAACGACTTAAATTTACCTTTGTTAAGGGTTGCACTATTTACCTCTTTTTAGAAGCACTTTTTCGTAAAAAAATGTTCAGTATGTTTTGTTACAGTTACAGTTTCATATAATTATTTAATTTAATATATGGTACATTCAGTAAAAAATCAGAGAACAATATTTAACTAATTCGCCCCTCCCATTTTAAAAAATTCAGCCAAATTTTAACTATTAATGTGAATTTAAACATATATGAAAAATTTAGTTTTCGTTTCTTGATTCCTAAAATTAGTGAAATTTCTTTCCTGGAAAAATTCTTGGAATGATTTAAGAGCGTTTTTTAATTGATACCCGCGTTATATAGTAATTAACTGCTTACAATACCCAGGTACTAATTTCATAGTACTTTTGAGATGGAAACCCTAATTCACTTTTCATCCACATTTCGTTGTTCAGTCTTTAGATGTTTTGATGCCTTTTCTTTGGCGATAATAAAATCCAAATTATATCTTAATTTACAGTCCTAGAAAAAGAAAGATAGGAATATTTCCACTATCTAGACGGCTATGTTTACTTTTGAGATTTGAGCTGATTTTATTCGAATTTAACTGTTAGCAAGTTTCCTGCAGAAAAGTATCCTTTGTATTACTAATAAATAAAATAAAATATACCGCATTTTGAGAAAAAATTATTTTAATAATCCCTTTGCAGTAAATTCTTTATGTTTCCTTTTACTGAAATGAAGATGGAGCCATTACTTGCAAATACATTGTTTTGCTTGAGTGTTATAATAAATTTGTCAACGGTAGATTTAAAATATAAATTTAAAAATTTTGATGAATAGCATATAGCTGTTTCACATAAATGCATATTTTTAAGCAATAAAATGTTGTTATATAGTCTTCTGTTTATTTCCAAAAAATGCCCAAGTGTGTTTCTTTTCAGAACATTAATTTCATTTGTATTGAATGTTGTATGTTATACTATGTGCCAATAAAATATTTTCGTTGGATGAATATTTTTCTTGTTGCTGAACTTTCAGCGAAATCATTAAAATCGCTGGTGGATTTCAATGAGGCATATCATTTTGTAGAGCTGAATTATCGCAGATAATAGAGTAAAAATGTTTTTCGAAATATGGTCTCTGATGAAAAATTCGTTTTCTAATTCAGTAGAAAATGCAATACTTTGTAGGTTAGTATAAATAATCTTACTCATTTAGAAATTAACTGCGAAATAACTGAATATTCTGGTACCAAAGTTAGTTTTATACTGAAACAACCGAATTCATTTAAAGAACTGTCATAACATTTAGATTGAGACATTGAAAGTAATTTATTACTAAATTAGGAGACTGACGCGTTTCCGACTAAAATTATTATGGTTTTCGTAAAGAGCATAAAACATAATAAATTATTCAGTGAATGGTGTTTTTCCCTTTAAATCAAAATTGTTCTGATAATAGTATTTTATTAATCTGAATGGCAGTTACTTTACAAACTTTTACTTGCTTCTGTTTCAGCTAGGAACTCATTTTTAAATCTTCGTTTTTTTACTTGAATTATTAAGTAATAACTTAAATTGCGAACTGTATTGTTTTGATAAATATACAACCTTGCCTTTCTCCTAGGTGGAAATTTTAAAGCTTTCAATCTAATATTAACTTGAATTAAAGAACTCTGCTCTAAATTCACACCTGTCTTACAGTATTTTGTCTTACTGAGCGTAATAATTAAAGGCAGAATTATTAATATCACTGAAAAAAACCTGTGGCATTTATATTCACGACGCTTGAAACTATAGCATATGAGACTTTATGTTGAAGGAAAAAGGAATGAGATATTATAAGGAATTTCTCCCGCCTTCTTCGCGTGCCTTCGTGGTGTAGTGGTCAGCACACTCGACGCGTAACCGAGAGGTCCGTGTTTCGATTCCCGACGTTGCTCATTTTTCATGTTTTCTGCTTCCAAAAAAAATCCTAATGGCTCCACAATAAAGCCAAGCATTTAAATAACGTGAAAATTCATATTTACTTAAATCTTTCGGTATTTGTACCAAGTATTTGAAATAATAATTAGTTTCAAGGATATTGAAGCACTTCAGATTAAAATATTATTTTGAGTTTAACTGCATCGCTGTAGGTTAGGATTTTTGCATCTAGAGCTGCATCACTCTAGGTTACGTCTGCAGGATGTAATTTTTTTAAAAACTCTCAACGGATATTAATTTATTTAACGATTGGCTGAGTATCTTGCTCTAAATTTTTCCTAAAATGATGAAAGCTTGAATTTCTTATATGACACTTATTTTTTTGGATAAATACAGTCTTCCCTTCTGCCACGCAAAATACAACACCAGGCCTACTAAACTAATTGAAAAACAAGAAAAAATGAAGAAACAGCGAAAAAATAGTCTGTTGTTAAAAAGATATTGCCTGGGTAAACTAAAGGCTGGGAAGTAAAAACCAAATGTTTCACATTCTGTACAAGTGTTCCATATTCTGTACACTGTTCCACAAGTGTGTTATATTTAGAGCACTCACACAAATCATTTGGCTGAAGGTTAAAACTGCTCAAATGCTTATCAAAATTAACGTATCCGGTAATAAATTCCGTAATTTTAAGTTTTATTAGAAAGAAGGAGGGAAATTTTATCCTGTGCTTAATGAAAAGGAAAAACTTGATATAGGGCATACTTTGAATACAAAGAAAAGCTTTTTGGTACTAATTGATATTAAAAAAGATCTAATTGAAGCTTGAATTTAAGCTAAATCTAGAGCTGGCATCCCTCTTGTTTTGAAAATGGAAATCTTAGGTAAATATGTTTCAAATTACTTTTAATCTAAATGTCTCATTTCTACTGTTGAATGCAAGTACATGGATTCCCCATTTCTCAAAACGTTACTTTATTAATGAACGAAGAAATTCCATATACACGTAACTTTGCATAAATGAGATTATAGAGAGGTAATAGGATTTTCATTAATCTGTCCCACCATATGGCTACGATTTTTAAGTGAATGCAATGTTTCTTCCGTTCGATAACCTTTATTTGGTTGTACGTTTCTCTTTTGCATGCTATTAGAAAACAATCGAAGAATTTCCTTAGCTATAATATACATCTATTAAATACAAATAACCAAATAATTTTTATTAACGTATTTTAATTTTACTGGATTTTACTTTGCTGCTACGCTTATGTGGAAGAACGTTAGATTTTATGAACTTTTGTTAAGTTTCTGTATTTAAGAAGCAAATCACGAAATTCATCGACCATTGGAGTTTTAAGTGCTCAGTGCCTTGAAAATGAGTAATTATACAAATTTTCTTTCTTCTTTGCTATTTGCATCAAAATCTTTAAAGACGGCAGTCGTGTGAACTAAGCCTTCGGCTCACACGACTTCAGAACTGAGCCTTCGGAAACTGAAATTCGGTTTTATTATCAATAGAAGTTCGTTCCATAGGCTTTTAATTTGGTTAAATTTTGTATTAAATAAAATGCCTGCAATAATTATATTTACAAAGAAAAAAATAACTGTTATGAACTTCTATTTAGCATCTCATTTGAATAGATACTGACTTCGAAACAAAATAAAATCTGCGTATTTGATAAAATGTAAAACTTCGATTTAAATTAAATAATTAATAATATTTTTTCACTTTTGAATTACAGCTCTGAAACTATTAAAAATGTGATGCATCGTAGCAAAATATTAACGTATAAGGAAGTGTTAGGTTGCTGTAAAGTTCAGCGAAATTTTAATGGTAAATATAAATTTTAAGTATAATGTCCCAAACGTTTAAATTCATGACTGAAAAAAATCTCAAACTTTGAAAAATTTAAATTATGCTGCTAGTGAGTTTTAATTAGAAGTAAAAGCAGAGTTCCAAAACAATAAAAAAGAAAGCATTCAGATTCGTTTTTTATAATGCTATCGATATTGTAAATCTTGAATTTTAGATAAATACATTACGCTTTTTAAATGCAAGGGGAAAATGTCATGAAAAATGAAGCTGTAAATAAAGGTTTGAGGTGAAAACGAAAGCATTGTTCATCGTAAAATCACAAGATTATTAAAAAAAAGTATTCTAAATCTCCGAAACCGCATGGCATAAATTAAGAAAAGTATGGGGCAAAAAATTGTGAGTAATGGATTTTTAACTTTAAATGTGCCTGTTTTGCTAAATTTTTCTTTATTTTATTAATTTTATTTCGCCTCAAAGTTTAGATACCTAAATTTCAAAATAAAAAAATAAGGCCAAACATTTGATTTGTTTTTTTGGATAATTAGTAGACTTGATGGCTATATTTTATTTAAAAATATACAAAATATTTAAAGCACAAGGAAATATTTTTTCAACCAACATATATGGCTCTCTTCTCATGCGTACGTCTTTATTTTCCTATGGGATTTATTTGCAAACTAATGCAAATTTTAAGCTATTGTGTGATGAACACTTTCAGATCTTGCCAAATTTGCAATATGATTTCTTTTTCTTTTAGAAACTTTCCAATTCTTTGACTTGCATCAAATTTTCCTTTTCTTACAATTTTAAAACAACGAAAAGAACTTTATCTTCGAATATACCGTAATTTATTATCTCATCTCATTTTCTGAATTATATCAAGTTTATGTTAAGGTTTGGTTTGGTTTGGTTGATTATGGCAAAGTACACTACAGCTGTCAGCCTAAGGGGAGGGATGCCTTCATGGAGGACGTTCTAAGGGAAACTAGCTCGTATACACATTCCACATGGGAAAAACCTCGAAAACGTCAATGCAGCAAGCCTGTTCGGCTAGAATCGAACCTAAATCGGAACTACCAATGTTCAGCGGTTTTACCGCCGTGTCGCTAGTAAGTCAGTTTACGTTCCAGAAAAATTTTCTTAAAATTTCTGTTTTAAAGTTTTCACAAATTTTAACAGTTTTATTTTCTAAATATTATAATTCGTATTTTTTTCTTTTGTGCTCTTTCATTCTTCTGTTAATTATCCTTACACAACAGACATCTTTATTTTCATTGTCATAAAGTCTAGTTATTATTATTTATTATGATGATCTAAATTGCTTACATTTGCTGACTAATTATTAGTAATCGTTTTTAAGTGCGTTTCCATTTTCACTTTGCCCTTAAAACTGTCATCACCATGCCCTTTTTTCTTTACGAGATGACTTTTGCAAAATCCTCGATTGATCGATATTTTTTCCTAAAGCCCTGCAAAGGTGGCTTTGCAAAATTTTTTTTATCAAAATTGTTTTCCATTGAACATCATTACATTCCTTCGTGAGCATTAGACAAAATGTAAGAAAAAGTTGCGCTAATGGAGATAAAGATTATGTAAATAATCGCGAGGCAGGTGCAGTATGGAATACATCTTTAAAGCCTGCTTAATGACAGCAGATTTTAGTCGGGTCATCTGCTTATCAGAAAGAATAACTTTGTGATTAACATGTCAAGTGATGCATAAGTGTTTACATTTGCATTGAAAACCGCAAAATGAATGCTCGTACAATCACGTGTCCACCTTCAGGAATACAGTCTTGAACTACAACAATTTCACGGATTTCTATATTCAGCCTTAAGTAAACAAAGACAAATAACAGGTAAAAATGCATGGAGCACAAGAGACTTCAGTACAGAATCGAACAGATATTTCCCCAATACACTAAACAGCTAGTATATGAAAAACTTGCATTGACTGTATGCTTTCTCTCCCTCAAGAACACTGGAATTATGCTCGTACATCGGAGTTGTTACATTTAAACATAAGAGGATAATAACATAAAATAAGGCAGAGTTACACAACATAACAAAAACTCTTGAGTATACTTATTGCAATATAGGATTACATAAATACAGCAGAGTTGATATTTTGGAGATCGTCGCAGTGGAATTTTTGTATTTTTATGTAGGTAGATAAACATACGGGATTTGATTTCGCTAATATATTGTAAAATCTGATTCGTATTATGTGAGGATATTTGGTGAAGGTAAGACTGTACTGAGCTCAGATATTTCAGTCCAGTGTTCATTAATAAAGTTAATGTGCTCAGCTCAGTACATTTGGTGTTTTGAAGCATTATGAAAATTGTTGATGTTGGTCGGAATCAATTTTTGTGGTGTAGCCTAGTCATCGCTTTTTCCGCTTTTTCGTTTTTCTGGACTAAGGTGTCACTTGGCGTAAGTCCAGTCCTAGATTACTGAGCTTTCAGTGCATTTTCATGATTTTTGCATATAGGTGGCGTTGAAATATTACCAATCATCTGAAGCTAAGGTCTAGATTGATGGATTTCTGAATGTGCAGGTCATTTGTAAGAGGACCAGAAGCATATGTAGTGTTCTGCATCTCCTTTGACTCCCCAGAGGCAGTTGCCGCTTTTACATAGGTTTCTTTTAAGAAACTAATCTGGATATGTGCCATGACCCATGAGATAATAAGCAGGACGGACTTGGAGTTTTTGATTTCTGTGCTGATTGAGGGTAGAACTCGTAGCTGCTCCAGTCTGCTGTGGCCTTATTCTACTCTCATTGCCATTCTTAGCTTAAATTTTGTTTGACTTCGAAATTAATGTTTGTTTAGGATTTGCTGTAGTTTCGACTGTTATGTATTACTTATTTCAGTTGTGATTTAAATTGTTTTAAAGGTAATGATTTAATTTATTTTGCTTCAGACTTAAAGATTAATTTGTTTTAATTTTTTTGTAGTTGAACTTAAATTTCTTTGACTTGTTGAAAAGTAATTGTAGTCATTTAATTTGTTCTCTTGACAGTTTTGGTTAACGCTGATTTTAAGTTGCTTGAGTAATTAATTTTTCTTCTTTACTTTTGGTTGGTTAGCTATTTAAATTCTGTTTAGTTAATTATTTTTTTTTCTTAACCTTGGTTGTTAATGTTAATTTCTTGATAAGTTGACCCTTAAGGTCAATCTTTTAAAGTTTGTTACACAAGTTGGTGTTTAAAGTTTAATTTAAGTTTTATTGTGCCCCTTTTCTGCTAAATTTGGGATCCATATTTTCTGACTATGGTGGTCGTTTTGGTGTTGTGGAGAATATAAAAAAAAATTTTCATACTTGATTATTGTATTTTAACTGAAGTAATTTTTATTTCCTTACTATGGTGGTCGTGTTTGGTGTTGAAATAAACCCAAGAAAATTATCTATGTAATTATTATATTTTTATTTAAGTACTTATCAGTATTGAAGTTAATTTGTATGGAAGATCAATAATTAACTCCTATCCCTTCAAAACTTTTCCGTTGCCTTTCCAAATTATTTTAGACTTTGTTTTCGATTTCTTCGCCCGCTAGACGGTAGTCTGTGAAACATCTGTCAACATTAGTAACGTTTGCACCCTGCGGTAGAGGCTAGTTTCTACACTACTAACCCTGCAGCAAACTCAGGGGGGACGGGGTGTTTTGCTTATTCGCAGGCTTTTCCTATGCTGGAATGGGACCCCTCGTCGAGGCTAGCAGCGATATTCGCCAATTTCGGGAGCTCTTTCTACGTGGAGATTCACCTTCCTGCGTGTTTTTCCCCTGGGGTTGCCGGGCTGTTGGCGGTTTTCCTACCATCTAAAATCGCCAATCGAGCAGTCTTGGCGATTTGAGTAAAAAGCCTGGGAGCTGGCGGCGAGGGCAGACTGACACGAGATAAGAGGAGACACGCCGCCATTGACGGAAGGAGACGGAGCTGAAAATGAAACACGAATGAAAAATGCTATCTGAAGAGTAGCTGTCAGCGTTATCAGAGAACCAACGATGTCGGAAGAAATATAAATGGACGAGAGAAAAGCTACTATGGAGGGCGAAGCAAATGTTTAAACTTTTTCTTAACTAATTACTTCCTTTTTTCTCTCCTTATAGAAAGCAAGCAATGGCTCTCTACCGTTATTGTGACGTCTACTGCCATGATTCTGTAACAAGTAACCTAGCAATAGACGGAGTCTGAAATGTATCTACTATGTTAACTTCACTGTTTGGATGGGTATGAACATTTCAATAATTCCTCCACACCGCCACCAATGTAACTAATTGTAAATTATTCAGTAATATCTTAATAAATTCCATATTTAATTTTAACCTTTCTTGAAATGTGTTCACTTTTAATTTAGAACACTGGACCCAATATATGTTACACAACGCATTTATTTAATTATTCTGTTGGAGCTCATGGTCACTATTTACGATTGATTTGAACACTAGTTTTCCAGTATATATATTGTGTATATCATGTTGTCACAAACTTTACATATTCATGTCATTGAGAATTGTTTATCCAAATATTGACTTATCATCTGGTATTGAACTTAAAACATAAACACAAGCTCATAAGATTAAAAGCTCCAACACGACTTCCGAAGCCTGATATTGAGGAATTCGCCTTATTAGAAAAGAGCTGCTTCTTTTACTAGATTGGCGGCAGTATTGCTGATAAACGTTGCCGCTGTGCCCTTTGACCCAAGTTATGGCTATTTAACATTGAAATATTTATAGATTTGATTAATTTAATGTGCCAGGTGAGAATGGTTGTCTGGATTTTGGATGGAGAGCATAGTCGTCTCAACTGGAGAGTTGGTTGTCTCAGTTAATGGGTGTTCTGGAGGAGTCGTTTGTTGACACAATGTTGATAGCAGCTTTTACCGCTGAGATTTCCGCTTGATGTATGCCATTGCAGTTGTTTAAGTCCACCTTCCATTTTACTTCGGATTCAAAATGTTGCTGGATTGGAAATAATGTTGCACATCCGACTTTTCTTCAGATATTTTATCCTTCAGTAAAGGCTTCAATTCCTTTGCTTCTCGGGTCGATGTTCTTTTGGATTTAAATTTGATATGTCGACCGACCGAATTTCGTATGGAGGAGGGCGTTGTTTGTAATCGTCTGCAAAATGGATGTAATCCTTGAAGTAGATGCTTTTTCTTAGTTTAATTGTTGAAGAGTAAATAACCTCAACGATTCCTTGAAGATATAGCTGTATAATGCCTGCTAGGACATTCAGGTCTGAGCTGGAGGTGGTTCGAAAGCCACGCGTGTCGCGTGATATGTAGTATGAACTATCGCTGTATGGATGTCAGCAAACTCGTTTTTTTTCGTCATTGGCAGGACCCATATCACAACTCCATATATGAAGATCGTTGTGATGACGGCTTTGTGTCTTGGTGATGGTGAGGGTTTAATACCCACTTATATTCTTGCATCCTCCGAAGGTTTTTTTTTCAATTTCGTGGGTACAAATATTTATATCCTGAAGTTGTTCTATGAAACTGAATTTTTGGTCGAGCTGTAGACCAAGATATTTTAATGATTTGGTGTTTTTAATTTTATTCGTTTTATTTAGAATTGTTTTGTAATTATCTGTCCTGGCGTATGAATAGTTACTACTTGCGACTTAGGGATAGAGATTTCTGATTTATATCTCTTGCAGTGATGCTGGAATATATTGTTGCAAATTTTGTACTTAGATATATCATTTTCGTAGAATTATAATTAAAACTTTTTTATTTCCCGTGTAACTCAGCGCGAGACAAATTTTAAGAGAAAGCTATGCGCGAAAAGTAAGAGTACAGGGACATGTGCATTTAACATTCGGTAAATGGATATCTCGGTAATTTTTATTGAAATTGAATAAGTGTAATTGACCACTATGTTAGCTGTAACCTTAATTCTATCCCCTTATTGCTTTCCAGTAATTTCGAGAAGCAGAAATTACTAGAAATATCTCGCGACCTGTTGAAAACTATAAAAAGCCGGAGAGAGAGCATTTCAGTTCAGTTCCTTAGTTACTGTTGCTTTCAATTGTTATTTCCGCGTGAATCGAGAAATCCGAGTTAACTTTCTCTTTACATACGATTTGTATTGCGTTGTATTTCACGTTTTAACAATTTGAAGAATAACTACTGATTATATTGCTTGATATTGTGAACACTTGTACGAATATCTCAGAGAAAATTCTATATATAGTTCTGATATAGTTCTTTTGATAGGAATAAATTTTATTAACCTATTATCGGTCTTGTGAATTCACTCTATTACGAACACGTATGCACGCAACACTTTTTGGTGTCAAGAGTGGGGATGAATGCCAGGACTAAAAGCGATGGAGGAGCATTCAAGACAGCTGCTGGCAGAATATGCCGCATTCAAAGAAGACATGAAAGCGGGCCAAAAATCCGTTAAATAAAAGACGAAGACAGGTCAAGAATCCGTTAAAGAAGAGATCAAAGCCGTAAAAGAAAGATGGAATTTAGTCTAGAATCCGTTAAAAAAATGAAAGTCTTTCAAGGAATGATGGAAGAATCCGCTAAAGAAGCGATGAAAGCCGTTCAATGAAAGATGGAAGAATCCGTTAAAGAAGAGACGAAAGCCGTTCAAGAAAAGATTGAAGTAAGTCAAGCAGAAATAAAAAAAAGAAATCACCTGTATAACAGAAAGTAAATTTCAGGGTATGGAAGGCAGAATAGACGCTGTTGAAAATAAAGTTGGACACAGGGAAGAAAGGGTTCTTCTGTGAAAGAACAAATCGAAAGAAGAGTTTCAGCCGTCTAACAACAAATTGAAGAAAGAGTTTCTGCCGTCCAAGGACAAATCGAACAACAAATTGAAGCAGTGTTTTTGCTGTCGTTGCCATAGAAATTGACACAGTAAGGAAATGCATAGCGATAGCAGGAAACAATTCTAATGGCTTTAAATTTTTACTCATGCCTGCTCGTTCCTGGCATGCTCATGCTTGCCGTAAAATTAATCAGAACATGTGTATATTAGTTTGACACTACATGTGTATCTTAGTCCATTCACCTTCGAATCCTCTACCTAATCATGTCGGGTCTGATGGTCTATTAGAAAAATTATCTACAGTAGCGCTCCAGAAGACAGCTGTAACACGCATTTCACACGTGTCTCACACGTCCTCAATTAAATATTTGTAAACCCAAATAAGGGCAGTACTAGTACGTAAATAACTCAAGATAATTGTCTTACTTAGTTGGGCATTACCTTGTTGAAAGTGGGCTCACGGTAGACGCGACAACACTGACAGCATAAGCTCACAGAATGTCTTTGACAAATCACAAGGCTTTTAAACTGCTGAAAAAGACTACTAAAGGTGACAGCTTATTAAAATAAATGGCTCCCTAAATAATTCTGTTATAATAGATAGGTAATGCCCTAATTGTGTAGTATTAGCTCAAAATCCTTTAGACACCATTAAACTGAAAAACGATTGACCGCTCTCTTGTCAAAGTCTTAAGAAAGTGAAATTATCTTCTTATTAACTCTTTAAATGAACAGAAAGCACAGCACAACTTGTACGTACAAATAAACTCCTCCAGTTTCGGGTGTTTAAAATAAGAAAGTTGAAATTTCAATTTAAATGTACTTTAGGCAGAGGCTGCACAAATTCGCCTATTTAAGGCTCAATAATTTAACATTTCATTAGTCGCGCGCACCTCACAGGTACATCACTACTGCACTATACCCTCCGTTGCTGTTAATAAGCGCTTCCAGGGAAGCAGCTTCATGTTATCATCCTAAGTTATGATTACTTAGAGGTCGGTGTACTACTGAGCATCAAACATATAGGTGCAGAGTTGCGGCAGCTCCGTTCATTGTACAAATGTAGCACGACTATGGGCGTAAGTATTGTGGAAGTAATATTTTTCTGAATTCTATATTTTTCTCTTTTTTCTTGTTTTCTTCAATTACTAGGATACATTTGGTAGACTGTAAATGAATAGTACATGCAGGAAATACTATAATGACCGAGTAGGTGCAACGCGGCTAAATTCGTTTTTCTCTCCGATCGCTTCTTCCCTTTCGTTTTCCCTCCTGTAGAATTTATTCCAAAAAGAGAATCTTTTGTTTAAAAAACCTGGTGACATGAATCAAATTCTCAAAAATTTTGACGATGATTCGACGACGTAGAAGGATTTCGGAGTTCACTCTAATACTGATACAGGAGACGATTTTCAAGTACGGAACCAAGATTCGGAAACAGGGCAAAGCGATGTTGATTCATCATCTGAGGACGAAACTTCCGATAATCATACATGATACATAGCCTATCGAAGGAAGAAAGGAAAGATTGTTGATTTTTCCTGATGGAACAAATGTTCGCCATCAAGCAGGATGAAATACAGCGAACAGAATTTATTGGTATACTTACTAGGTGTGATTGGTGATGCAAGGAAAGCTGAGACGATTTTAAACTATTGGTTATTTTTCATTGATGAATCAATTATCAACTCTATTATAGAATGAACTACTCAATACACTGGTCATCTGAGACCTGAATAGTTAGATTATATACTCAAGAAATGGATACCCCGTGAAAAACCTTAGGACTTTCTTGCATCAAATGGCTAAACATCTTGTGATGGATGAAATGATACGGCGCAGAAACAAGATGAAAAATTTACTCTTAGTACCTCGCCTTAGATTGGTAAAGATCACGAAACTACATTCTCGAGCCACAAAAAATAGACCTATGAATCATGCAACAACGCCAAGAAACGAAAATTGTGTGAACCACATCAAAATAATAAACAGCGGAAAAACACAATGTATATATGTACTACTTGCGGAAAATTCTTATGTTTAAGGAATGTTACTACACTTCATAAGAACTGTCACGTTTGTAAACATCCCTACTCAGAGAAAGATGGTGCTGAATCAGACAGCACCTAAAATAATAGTTTTCTCTTGAATTTTTGAGGTTTTAATAAGTAGTTCCTATACAAGACTCTGGAAGTTTCTTACAAATTTACTTTCATTTGCTTTTTTTTATTCTTGTTGAATTAGTTGTGATACTATTTTTGAATAAATTTTACAAATTAAGTAAGTTGTTTAATGCTTTATCTCTCCAAAGAATCTTAAGTAGGTAAAAATTAACTATTTAAACTAGAATAAATTTCACTTCGCTTTCAAAAATCCAGAAACACCTCATACGTGTAAGTTGATTAACCATATCAGAAAAGAAGAGCGCGACTAACTGAAGGTTAAATAGCACTTTTCGACAACTAGCAGAATGGTTAAAGCCGGAACCACTAACAGGTCTGAGCGATAGAAAAACTGCAGGTAAGAATTCGAGGACAGTCCGATCAACCAGGTCAACAAAGATATGATCAAAAAGGGTTGACTTCTGTCTTTCCACAAAAGATGGCCGCAAGCGGCCCGGAGTTTCCTCAAGGTATGTAGCCAGGAAATTTAAATGTATACGTGTATTAAGCGCCGAGTGTGATGTAGAACTGTGACTCCCTAAATAAATTAGATACTACAAGTATCAAAAACAAATGTTATATATGCACAATACTTGCTGGCCTAAAATTATGTTTTGTACATTCCGTTGGAATTTAATATCAAGAATAATAAAATGTTTCATTTACACAATAACCCACATGCATGAGACTTGCGGAGACAAATTTTCTTTTAATCTCACATTTATTTTATCAAAAACCTTCTCTTGATTAAATATATATAACACAGATCACATAGTACACAAAAATAGCATAATACATTAACTTAGAACATAAAACGTGAGGAGCTAAACATGGAACGGTATCTCGGTGCCTTATATTGAAAATAGAACACAACTTTTTAATCTTTAAACATCGTTCATCCTATGCACTGTAACTACTTTCAAGTATACTAAGCAGATTGCAGATGGAGGTTTTCACGCGTACAGCTATTTCTTTCGCACATATTTTTTCGTTCAGCACATGGTAATTTCGGTGAGGCGATGATTGATGGCTAAATATCGGCACTTTCTGGAGATGAAACACATATTTGCTCGAGGATGGTTTAAATTTTAGCACGACATTGAGACAGATTAATTTTCACCCAAAATTTTTCAGCTACTTAGTGCAATTTTTTAGGCTATTTCCTCTCCTTCTTTTTCATCCAACCAAAACAACATTATCACAGGAGAGCCACATGTGTGAGGCTGAGGCCCCACACACTCGCTTGAAACGTCGTCAGCAGAAGTGGAGGAAAAACCAGTTTTTTCAGTATTTACACACGCGGTAGTTTTCCGATTTCAATTCAAAATGCCCAGTTACGATGAAGATGAACTGCATGGAGTGAGAAATTTACGTTCTCACACCGAGAAACCAAACTCTGGGGCCGAGTAACAAAATGTTAGTAAAAAGAAACCAAAAGAACTTAAAACAGGCTCTCGTCTAAGCTGAAAAGCCAGTCTTTTCAAGAGGAACTCCCCCCCCCCAAAGGAAAAAGGAAATATAAAAATAACTAACAAAGGAAAATGCAGGATTAAACCAACAACTAAAAATAATGAAACCTATCACAACAAAAATTTAAATAACTAGAAACACATTAGTTCTTGAAAGCAATTCAAAATAACATAGCTCATACACTCCTCGTTTGTTAACTGCAGGTGTCGTTGTTAAGAGCTCTCTGTTTAATATATTCAGAATCCTCAACTTAAATACGTTTTTATCTAATTTGCATTCAGGTTAGGGCTATGGAAAGGAGAAGTTTCAGTAAAGGTTTAAATCAAAATAATTGAAAAGCCAGTCTTTTCAAGAGGAACCCCCACCCCCAAAGGAAAAAGGAAATATAAAATTAACTAACAAAGGAAAATGAAGGATTAACGTAAGTATTTGTTTCTCATAATTAACGTTAATACGAAGATGTTCGCATATTTTTAGGCCATTTTTCCTTGCTGTAAAAAAACCATCTGCTTGAAATGTTTGGTATAACTGTAGCTGTATTTTTGAAAATATAAGTTATCATCTGCTTCTTGACATTTTGTTTTCATGCGAAATGCTGCTTCTAAAGAAGTAGTAGATGGAAGGCTAGGTTTGTGTTCTTTCCGAAGAAAATTATTCGTATCTAGTTATTAAGAAACGTTGTAAAAGCCATGGTTTTTCGATATCTAAACCCACAATAGGTAATCTTGTCAACGTCAACAACAGAGGAAAAAACGTCGAAATTTAGCTTCAAGTGGAAAATTACTCCAAAGACGTATCCAAGGGAAACACGGAATGTTTCGAATGTTGCAAAAGTAAGATCCACCAAGTCAAAGGAAGTAAAATCAGTAAAATGCCCATTTTCAACTGTAAACAAAGTGATTAGTGCCGATTCGAATCTTAAAAACGCGAAAAAGCATAATGTGCATCGTCTTTCTCCACGACATATCGCCGAACACGGAACGCGCAGCAGAATTCTTTATGAGAAACAATTATTCGGACGAAAATGCAAAAATGTTGTTACCTCAGATGAAGCTTGGATGTATTTAAATAACCTCAATAAAAGAGATCCTTTTATTATCGTCAAAAAGAAAGAAAAAACTTAGAACATGATTCAAAGCATGTAAAGAAATTTTTTGAAAGGGATTTAGGATTTTTTGAAAGTGATTTAGGATTGTTGCTGGTTTTTCATATAACGGCAAATTAAAAATAAAGAGAGTGCAGACAAACTTTACAATTAACTCCACATATTATCAAAAACATATTTTATACCCAATTTTCAAGTAGGAATTACCTTTTCTTTATAGACAGTGTGATCAATCAGTAGAACTGCATCAAGACAAAGCAAGCAGCGACACGTCAAAATCTCCTGTGGAACCTGGAAAGTGTGGAACAGCAAAAGGCCATGAAACTCACACTGTTCACTCGTATCCCTATTAAATTTTCTTGATTTATCAACAATGTGTTTTTGTGCTTTTGGACTTTCAAAAAGTGAATTGTCCAAACGTCGCCCTACAACCTCCTTAGACTTTGAAAAGCTGTTCGTGAGCAATAGGATAAAATAACTAATTTTAAAATTGCGATGTAGAATGATAGTGAAGAATAAGGGTTATCAGAGATAAGATTCAAAACATAAAAGTTTTGGGCAATGTATTTCTTTAATTGCAATGAAAATCGTCTATAAAATGTACGAGCAGGCTCTGCATATGTTTCTCTAATATAACTAGAAGCAAGATTCGTTTTCCTGATCTTGCCTACGTACTTTCTTAGTCATTGGAGCCAAATAAAAAAGGAGTTCACGATAATAGCTAAAATTCAGCATATTCCAAGCTTCTTAAAATGAGGTACTAGTTTTACTGCTTAAGCCAACATATTCCTTCTAACGGCGCAAAGGACTCTGGTATTGTGCTTCAATTTCTCAATTTCTACAAGTCATCTTGCGTGATACTACATGTCTAAGAGTTATGGGTACGTGTCTCTAAAAAACTCTGAAATCCTTTGGTCAAAATAAAAACAAAGAATGAGAAAAAATTAAGTACATTATAGGACAAAAGATTTATTATACACAAAAAAATGAAATATATATTTGTAAGCACTTTTTTTCTTAAACTCCTAACGATATACCCCTCAAACAAAGTATGCATAAGATAAAAAAGTAGAGAAGTAGAAACGCATGTTTTGAAGAATCTTTTTATTTTTTAATTTTAATTTAATATGAAAACAGTATATTGTAAAACACAAAACAAAGTAATATAAATATATAGGAAATTAACCTGAAGTTTGTTTGATATGCCCAATGTCAGCCACAATATATATTTATGAATGTGATAAATGTATTTTAAACCATTGGTTATGCAATATAGGACATTAAAAACTTACAACTAGTCGCATTTTACTTCGATATGAGATATATTATGACTTCCACACTTTAACACTTTACTTCATTTAAGACAACAACATACTGTGATTCAAAAACTTTTACATTTTGCTTCAATATCAAAGCATTACATTATCTCAAATAAAATAATCATCACATAAATAGATGGGAAAATAGCATTCAGTATGTCTGAAATGTAGCCATCGCCCATAATATATGAGAGAACACTTTTCAAATCGTTAATTATGCAAAGTGAGACATCAAAAGTACATCAAAGTCTGAGTACCTTGTATTTTACTTCAGTTATTGAAAAAAAATGTACTAGAATGATTTCACTTTTCTTCAATATGACAACAATATATTATAATTCACAATCTCTTACACATTTCTTCAATACGAGAACATTACATTGAAAACTGAAATAAACATCATTTAAATAGATAGAAGCATATCAATAAGCCCAATCATGACATCCAATACATTTATTAATGCAATTAATACATTTTAAACCATTAACAGTTTAAAATTAACTATTTTAAACCATCAGTATTAGACATTAAGACCTCACCGTCACTTTCATGTTACTTTTATACGACAACACTACAGTATCATTGCTCATAAATTCTACCACTTTACATCAGTGTGAGAACAATATGTTACAACAAATGAAGTAAACATCTTTCAAATAGATAAAAATATAGAATGCGGTATGTTTAGTGTGGTTACTACCGACGAAAATTAATTTAAAAATGTGAAAGGTAGAGTTTAATCTATGAGTATTTCTTATTAAAGTTATATATTAAAACCTTTATTTAGATACTTTATTTATGAATGATAACAATATTTTGTGACTCATTTATCATTTCACTTTAATTTAATACAAGAATAATGCATTATAAAAAATTAAATTAAGTATCATTTAAATTAGATAGGACTATATCATTGAGCGTGTCTGATTTGCCCATCTTCAGCCAAAAGATAGTCGTGATTGTGAGAACTATTTAATAGTCAGTATCTTAAAATACACTGATTATTCAATGTTAAGTATAGAAGAACTTCCAGGTTTCATAGCATCTAGGTGTTTCTTCCCGCATTGCCGAGAACATCATGTGAATTGAATGCACAATTGCGATTCTAGAAAGTTCTATATAACCAATAAAATACTGAAGGAAGGATAAAGCGCTAGAAAACTTGATAGCTAGAATCTAGTAGCAGGTATTAATTATTAGTCCGGTATTAATTATGTATCAAAAGCGAAAATTTTCCTCCATAATAATCATAAGCGTTTTGTAAGAACTAAAGAAAAATCTTTGCTGTGAAATTTATCTTAAAAGTGTAAAAAGAAAAAGGACATCGTCAGGGCAGATCTTAAAAAATGCAAGCTATGTCTATGCTATAAACTGTAAATTGCTTCTTTAGTATACCCAAACACTTTTGAACGAAATAAAGTAATAATACTTTCAGATTATAGAAGCAAAAATACGTGAATTTTTAAACAAGCCTAAGAGCGAGCTAATTTGAATGAGTAATGAAAATGGCATATGCATTATTTTTTCGCGCTGTATTCATATGTCTGCAAACATTCATGTGAGTTTCTTCTCCCGAATTAGAGTATGAATTATTTCTCATACAATGAAGCGCTCTTCATGCACTGGTTTACTCAGACTAAAACTCCGTGAAATCTTGCAAACAAATTCAGTCTACAATTTTCTTCAGTACAATATTCAGGACTAGCACATAAGCACCGTTTTCATTATTAATTTCTATGTTAGGTAGTTTTGGGTCATAGCTTGCTCTGGCCTAGAATTTAACGGCTTCAATTGTCTTACAGGTTAAGTTTTTAGAAGTTAATGACTCATAAAAATCAAACATAAATTCCATAATTTGTAATTCGATTTATTTGTCTATGATAATTTTTTAACACTAATAATTCTCAAATTAATTGCAAAAATCTGAGGAATTGATTTCACCTGCTTTATTTGTCTTGAAATAATAGATTTTGACTAGACGTTCTGAAGCTTTGAACCAGTATATAGGCCTTACAAGATGCGATCATATTCACAACCTAATAAAGCTTGCACTCGAAGGAGAAATCGCAGAGACACCTGCCATCCTTTCAAGTCGAAATTAATTGAATCGACCTATCAACATCTGTAGCAGAATACATGTCTCAGAGCGGAGATGAAATCTGGCAAGCCTCTACATTAAGAATGCGTTTAAATGATTGCAGATTTTGCTTTCCATCGCAATCCATTACCTAAATTACTTTGTTTTAACAATTAAAAAATAGTTGTAAGGAGAAATTCTTGCTTTCGAGCTTACAGTTTCTCTTGTTTTTTTCGTTTTTTTTTTTTTCATTTCCTAGCTGATTAAATCATTTTGTTATAATGCGTTTGTTAATCGGATAGGTTATTAAAAAGTCTTTTAATAAAAATATTTTAGAAACACTCTCCGTGCGATTTGTTTGACATACTTTAACAAAAAGATTACTTATGAAAAAAGCTCATGTATTACAGTGCGCCAAAGAAAAGGGGGACATTTCTATATCTCCCGTCCTACTGGGCCGATTGACGAAATTCAAATCGCGTCTTCCATGTCTCGAAAGCGCGACATAGGATATATATTAGACTTTTATATAGCTTTGTTCTAACATAGGCATTTTAACACAAAATCGGACTTTTTCTGAAATAACAATATTTTTCCATATTTCGTTTCTACGACTTAAATTATGCCTAGATATTAAATTTTGTAATTTTTGGCGAGAAATTTATGGAGAAATTTGAAAATTTATCTTGGCGTATTTTTTTCAGTTTGCGCTAAGAATAATTCGCCTGGCAATCATCTTAATTTATGACAACCTCTTTTCCTTTCCTTTTTCTTCATTGTCCACTAGGGGAAAAAAGTCATCGCTCATACTTTCAAATAATTTTAACAAAGTGCTTAACCACATTTTCGTTATTATTGCTTATAATGAATACGCAAAATTTCAAAACGCGCCAAAATGTAAATTCACGTATATCTTACAAAATTTTGAATAAAAAAACTAATTTTTTGCAGGTATGCTTAGAAATACATTCTACTTTAAGACGGTGGCAAAACTTTTATAGGTTATAATTCAAACTTTTTTTCGAAAAAATTATAAAAATTATCTAAAAATACAAATTTAAAAAATAAATTACAAAAAATATTTTATTTGGGATGAGACTAAATTTCGAAATATGAAAGGTAGAATCAAATAAGTTTAATAAGAAAAGAGATTTTAATAAATATAAACCAAATTCAATTAACATTGAGGAGCTAAAATTTTGAGAGCTAATTTTTTAAAAGCAACTCGTGAGATTTTTACAAAACTGTGCAGTTTGGCATAATTTGAGTCTAATATTTGAAATATGGAAAAAAAAGTAACATGTGATTTCAGAAAAAATCCGATTTTGTGTCAAAATACCTGCATTAAAACAATGCTATATATAAATCTAATACATATCCCAAGTCGCACTTTCTGGACATGAGAACGCAAGTTGAATTGTTGAAGAATTTCGTCAATCGGACCACTAGAACAGGAGATATAGAACTGTCCCTTATTTTTTCGCAGTCTACTTTTAAACTGGCTTGCAATTATAATAAAATTTTTTATTATGTTTCAAGTAATGAATGCAGGTGTTTTCGGTTTAGACGCACAATAATTTTAGACAGATATGCATGTACCGTATGTAAGCAAAAAGAATGTTATGTAAAATTCTAGAATCCTACAGTTATTTAGCAAAGTGCAATCATTACTTACAATGAGAAGGTGTAAAAGTCGGTAGACCCCTTAGAAGAGACAATAATCACTTACATATAATTCATTAAAATGTCTTTCGTAATTAAATAACGAGTAGACAATAGTGATTAGCAATTACAGACTTCCTGCATTAGATATGCAAAGTTCAATGAATATATGCCGTGCAGTGTTGTAGAATTTTCTAAATTTAATAAACCGTTTATCACCCATAACATTTTACAGTAGCGAGGCACTATTACATATACATACTTCACTACAATTCTTTAATTCTAAAATAAAATTGATCATTACTAAGTTAAAATTCAAAGAAAGGTCACTAAATTTCATTAGTCATTTATACACCTTCAAATACATTAATCGGTGATGTAGGGAATGAATACGGATTGGTGGAATCTGTAATAAACAAATCTGCACAGAAAAGCATTCGTATATTGTTGTATTTGGAATACAATACATTACTTAAATTGAAGTACAAATGTTTGTTTATACATACGGTAGTTATGATGGATTTGAGATTTATCGACAATAACATTCAATAATTTGTAGAAACTTTAAATAAATTATTTAGCCTAATATTTTCAAGACAAACTATGCAAATAATTATCTAAACAATGTTATAAATAAATGTCTTAAATAATTTCTTATGGGACAGAAGTAAGAGGCATTTAAAGCAATACCATATTTTTCTAGTTATGAACATTTTAATTTGAAGATAAAAGAAATGTTGCCTCTCGAAAAAATTAGAAAAATGACTCGCAACTAAAAATTTTCATTCTTTCTTAATTTTTCACCTTTTTTTTCATTTTTCAGATTTATTTTACTTTAAAAAGTATAAAACCTCAGTAAATGCACAAAGAGCTGAGCTTGTGAAGGGAAAATTTAGTAAATTGGAAGTATAGCTAGAATAAGCGTAGAGGTAAAATGATATTGTTTTCATCAACAAATAATTCGAATAACTACAATATAAAAAATCCTAAAACAGCAAATAGAAGTCTCGAAGTCGCTAAAAATAAAACTAAGATATCATTAAATGCACTCAATATTATATATGTATACAATTTACATCTATTTTCTAACTTGTAAAAAACAAAAATCTTTCTTCCACTGATTCTTCATTAGTATTCAAATATTTACCTAATTTATCCAAATTTAAAATTAGATATTAAATGCATATTCTCTTGGAATTTTCTCTTTAGTTACTTTTTAGTTATTTCCGAATGTAAAGCGTGTTCCAGCCTTCTCATGATCTCCAAGTAACCAATTATTAACTTGAAACATTTTCGGTGGCTAAAATACCAGCATAATCTAAGTTTCTATAGCGAAATCCTTTCTTTTGGGTTATCTGCTATCATTCAAATAGGTAAACCAGTAAATTAGATTGATGAACAAGAATACGAGTGGGAAGACGACGCGAGAAGCTTTGTCTACCTTACTGACACTATTCAACTGGAAATGTGGCATCGATCCTCGGCGGTTCATGTAAGATTTTCTTCTGTCTTGGAGGGATATACTTCGCCTCGTGCGGGACAGGCAACCATTTTGCGAGACACCTGTTAAGGGCACATCATCCGCAGTGGGCGAATTTGACTGCTGTGCTTGGCGAGATAATGAGGGTGAAGCTCTTCCTTCCTCGATTGCCTCAGCTGCTTCCTCCGTGCAAAATATTGAAACCTAATTAAAAGAAAGGTTCACTTATAATGATTGCATTAAGCTGAATTTTAATATTTAGTGTGCAAGAAATATTTCTTAAAATTCGTACAATTAATATTAGCACTGAGATAAAACTTGAAACTAATGGAATAATCAGAATAACTCGTAGCTTGCATTTCGACAAATACGTCAATCAATGTCCTTAATTAAGTGTCCACTGTTGATCCAAATAACGTTGCGCGTGTGCTCATTTAGGGGAAATTATTTGGAATAACTTAATGGTATACTGCTAAATTAATAAGGAAATAATGGTAAACAGTAAATTTCCATTGGCGTTAACACACCATTCGAGTTGATAATAACTCAAGCTTGAATAAATGCTTGAAGTATGTACATTTAACTTTGAATTCTACCTCTGGTTAACAAGGATAATCAATCAGTTAAATAATAAATGTTTGTCTGAATACGTAAAAGCATTCCCGATCTTAATAAATTATTTAACTAAGTACATGCAATTAATAGTCAGATAACTTGAAAATTGCGTCACTCTCTTTTAATACATTTATTGTCAGAGTACAATATCAGTGTATTGTTTTTTCATAGCAGAGGTGAAAAACAACAAGTGCATACATAAAAAATTACGATTAAATGCTGGACCACGTACGTTTATGACCTCCTAAATTGTTACATGTAATAATTAACGTGTGGAAACAAAAGAGAACAAATTTATCTCTATAAAAACCCCTTTTGCTGTATTATATTTCACTGCCTAAGACATGTTCTAAGGTAATAAGGAAATAAACCAGAAAAATTTTAACATCACGTTTAGGCAGGCAAAACCAAAAACTGGAAAGGCATATCTTTATTTGATTCGGGAAAAAATTACCAAGTGCCTTTAACATTAGGCATTAGAATTTTGTTTAAAAGCGCTATTGCTTGTGATAAACTGAATTTACTCTCTCACGGCTCAGCCTTTTTCATACAATTCCGTATTTTCCTCTCAGTGTAAATATTTAACACAAACACGTAGCTAGCAAGTGTATTACACATATAAATAATTACATACACTGCAACAGCATATGCATGTACACTTTTGCTCAAAACTCGCAGCAAAAAGACAATTGTGAATAATTAAAAAAAAATTATTCCATGAATTTGAATAAAATTTACAGAATGTGTTTTCTTGGAAAGATGATATAAGAGCAAAAAGTAAAATGACTTCAAAGCATAATGTTCGAAGCTTGATTTTTAAAACTTCATTAGACCAAAAACAGCTATAAAATTTTTATCAGTGATAGCTTTATAATACTGTGCTTGATTGCTTAAATACAATTTTAATAACGAGGTTTACGTTTTCAGTAACACAGCTGATCAAATTTCTCGATGGCAATCCCGGTTCTTCAAGAAAGGTAAATTGAAGACTATGAAAAACGCTGGGGACTAATATAAATCAACAAAAAGTCTTTCTAATACATATTTTTATTGCAATTACTTCTGCTTGTGTAACAAATCTCAGGTGAAATTTTTAAAATTTTGCTCAGGTTTTTCAACCAGAAAGCCAGAACGAGAACATGATTTTAAAATCCCTGTCCATTGCATCAAAAATGGACTGCATTATTGAAGTATTATAATGTATATTATCCACAAGAATGCTCGCTAAAGTTCTCATTAGTACCCCTATTCTCACAGTTAAACCGACTTTTCTGGATATGCTAATTAGTTATACCATGAGAAAACGCCAAGGGTAATGCTATAACTTCATACAGCTTAAAAAAATTCTTTTAGGCCGTAGATGAAAATCTTGGACATCCATATCTATATTTCCTGAAAACTGTCTGACTCCTTGCCTAATAATTCCAAAGTCAACATTTGGTGCACATTAAATTGTATCGCTCATCGGAATGCCTTCGATTGGCATTTCTATTCACCCCTAATGCAATATTATGTTCAGACGGGTTTTTAATCATTGTTAATAGTAAGGGTACCTCGTATTTCATTGCAGCAGTCAAACTTTGCAATTTTAAACACAACTCACATTGGTTTGTTGATTTTAGTTAAGGCAAATCACGTAAAGACAAGAAGGATCCTTTCGTGGCATACATTTTAGAGGAACTTCTATATTGATATTACATAAAAAAAACTCGAAAACCTCTTGAAACCGACACATTTGCCACGATCAGAAAACCAGGATGTTTAGCGGGTTCTGTGAACAGACG
>KK119665.1:326761-344697 GCA_000611955.2 Stegodyphus mimosarum
TATGAGATCGCATCAGAACGTTTCGCTACTGAAATTAACCGACTCTTTTTTACATTCACCGCTCACTAACAATAACCTTGATGAAAAAGATTCGAAAAGACGAGAGAATGAATAGCAGCTAAGGAGGATGGAGCGAAGAGTAGAAAGAATTGAAGGCGTAAGTGGATCAGGATAATTTAGCCAGGCCGGAACGAATAATGAAGGAATCGAACGAGGAGTGAAATCGAAAGTATTGATTCAATCAAAGGCTAATTCTCTCAATTGATTTCTTTTAACTATTGATCAGAGATTGCCTAAATCCTCCTTCTACGAAGAACTAACAATAAAATTCTAGAATAAAAAGTTTTCAAATAGTTGAGAAATGATAAAGATTAAACTCATATTTAGCATGGAAGGATAAACATTCTTTGGTCCCTAAAATGGAAATCGAACCTTCCTGGCACGTTTCCAAGAACTCTATTCTTTTTTCATCAGTCAGTTCGTGAACGAATAGCAGAAACCCATTCCTGGCAGGCTGCCAACAAGAACTCGCCGAGAAGTGTAAAAAACCTACCACTCCGTTTTATGGAATCAGAAGAAATTCACTCAGTAAAGTGAATCAGCTTTTTGAATCAGTTCCGGAGCAGATAGTCCAACTCTAGTTCTGCATTCAGCGGATTTAACTCCAAAGTATTAGTAGATAGTCCTAACAGCAAACAAAAGTGACTAATAATTACCTTCTATGGAACTGAAATCCTTTACCCATGGACTCCCTCGATGTTTTTATCGAGAAGTCAATAGTTTTATTCTATGGACCCGTATTCAACTCCGAAGAAGGTCATATAGAATTTTCTAAGATTCATCTTCTTTTCTCCTCAGCTGTTTTCAACAAGACTTCATTTCGAAAGTTGGACTACTCTCTGTGCGAGTTTCTTCGAGGTACCTAAAGTCAAAACCCACCTTTTATACCAGACGTGTGTGAATCCCGGAGAAGGAATGGATTGTACAGGTGTATATAATCTTTGCAAAATGCAGACACATAAAATACACAATGAAGCGAAGTTTCTCTTGAGTGGTTTAATGGTAAGGGACAAAGGATGAGACACCCCTGGACCGTATACGGGAGGATCTTCCTTCAAAATTGCGATGAAATGGGAAACCTCGTACTCATAAGATGCCTAAAGCTCATGCCAACTACTGACACAATCCTGCGATACTAGCCATGATAACATTTGTGAACTTTTTTTGATGTTACAAAGGAAAGCGTGAGGGCTTTCGGCTAGCTATATCTTTTAATTTTCCTATGCTGCAAAGACATCATACATTGAAAAACATCCAACCCTTCTCCTGGACTCGGAGCGCGGAATGATTCGGCAGCCAGCAAATTTAACCGCCATGCAGATTGGAGCTTCACCCATATTATTAAGGTGTCTGACTACCTGAGAATATTTTTGCAATTTTATGTCCATTGCTAATGTATTAAAACCTTAATAATGTCATGCGTCAATGCTTTTACCCCGATATAAAGTGCACTCGGACTTACGAGAAACTGTTATTTGAAATCATCTTAAAAGAAAGACTTGGGAATTTGCCGGTTACTAATGTTGAGATTTTCCTGAATCTCTCCATCACTCATAACAGATCTTCTAGATATTACAGCTTGTATTTTGCTGCAAAAACAAAAATAATAGAGCGAACAATGGACCAATAATGAATAAAATTGCTTCAATTTTACTCTTTCTTTCAAAGTGTATTTCTATGAACTAATTACCGTAGAACTTGAATTGTCTAGGTTAACTAAGATCACAATCCCATCCGGATGATTATATTAAATTTTTTTCTGTATTTCAAATACGTATTTTCTCCACCTGATCTCCATTTACATCCATCCGATCGCCGACCACCTCAACGAATCGGGTAAACTGTAACAATAACTGAAGATCAACACTCGTGAACAAAAATTACAATTTTTCCATTTTTTCTCCAACTCCTATAAAAATACTTATTTCTATAAAATAAAAGTGGTGGCTATTGTTCTTGCATATATTTTCTTAAACCTCATTATTGTCATGCATATGAACTGTGAATTTAAACGTTACTGACAATTTTGAAACGGTAAGCTCTGAAAAACATGCTTCTCCTTAACTTTTCGACATCAGTGCATTTTACTGCTAAGTAAGTGGATTTCAGTTTCAAAGAATAGACTTAAAAAATTCTATATTGCTTTATTAACTTAAAATGCATACCTATGGTTTTATTTTTAAGATTGGCATTATTTGTCTGAGCTAAATATAAACTTGACATATAAAACTCTTATAAAGTGTGATCCAAAAAAGATACGATAATGTAATATGACATATACGAGAGTTTAAAATAAACAATATGCCCTTAGAATGGTTTTAGAACACGCTTTATTCAACGGGTATGGAACTTCAAACTCTCGTTCAGCCATTTCTGTCCACGCAAACGAAGGATCCAAACTGAATGTATGTACTAGCGGATCTTTAGTGTGGAAATTTTGGAATATACTTACAGAAATTCCTCGCAGTTGATCTGCGAATTCCGATAATATCAATTGTGTCCTGTAAACTGTACTGTCGCAATGGAAATGCGCAGACAAAAGCAGAAAGCAACCGAAACATTCCTTCATGTCTATGAGTAACTATAACTGAAGTGCGAAATCACAGCTAAGCAAACAAAATAATTCCCATGCATAGAAGGCAAAGGAAAGACGCACGCTCAGACAATATGTCGCGATATATTCATCGGGGACAGTGAAAGGTACAACACTCATTACGTTACTAACAATATGTATTACTTTACATTGTTGAAGATGGCAGATGATAAGACATACCGACGGATATAACATTTGAACATGATTTTCATGTGCTCATATTGCAGACTGTTTGCATCAATGCAAGTGTACTATATCATTAGACAAGGAGTTGTCTGGCGCATTCAAAGTTGCCTGGCACTGTTTGAATGTTGTCGAAAGCTAACTGAATGCTTGCAGTATCTCTGCAGCCCTCCGGTTCTCCTCTAATGCAAATTTCACATAGCCTCATAAGAAGAATTAAGTGAGTTTGAATTCTGCCATTTTGCAGACAGAGAAAACATCTCGAGAAAAAAAAACATGGGTAAATTTCCATTTGAACACCTGGAAATGAGGACACGGGACATGTCGTACTTTACCTCAGCTAAGATTCTACAGAAACATGCTATATGCTAGTGGCATTTTTTTTTTCAGTTCAGCACCTTCCATATAAGCTATGTAACGTTGTCGCACCTTTTTGCGATGCATATAGTCGCATGGACACACTGTTGCAGCTTTTCTGAGCACACATATTTTCGCACCCTATACCTGCATATAGCGTGCAACAGTGTTTATAACGTATTGATGAAACTATACGATACGTGAACAGTTTCTTATTATTGCTATTCATTACTCACTATGCCAAATAGTAATTATAAGAATGCCATTCATCAAACAAAGTTTGAATATGACCCCTGTCAAACTGCCACTCCACTGCACCAAATATTCATCTGGTCGATGATAGAAGCTATTTATAACTCTTTATAATATTCCGCCAGGTATATTGGTGACCATAGCCCAGATGCGATCTTTCAGTTACAATGTAGCGGCACAACATATTTGGAAACTTCTGTGCTTAAAGCACTCTGTTGAGAAATATAGAAAAATTACTTTCTAAACTCAGAAGAGGATAAAATATAATTCTTGTTTCTGAAATAATTTTCAGCTGAAAACCATGATGCTTAAAAATCTAGTTGTTAATATTGAGAAAAAAATCACAATTTTTTAACAAACGAAGGATGTATCATCTGTCACACGTTGATGCATGACGTCCATTTCACTACGCAAGTCAAAATACGCTGTGAAAGTAAGAACATGTAATGCATTCTGACTACCGATACGGGCATAATTAGCACCAGTTGTTATGATTCGTTTACTACATAAAATAAATGAAATTCAAATAAATAAGTATTTCCTTGCCTTGATATTCACCTTAGATGTTTCTGAAGGGTTGAAATTAGCATCTATTTTCTGACAACTGGCTTGATCATCTTCACTTTCGGGTAACTGCGATGAAGAAGTAGGAAAATAATATTCTCCGCTACCAACTTTTGTAAAATGATGAACGATAGCAAACTGAAGAATAGTTGCAAATATAAAACCGAAGCTGATAGCTACATAGTAGTCCAATGCAGTGCAGTACGGAACCTTCGGGAGGTTGTTTCGGCATTCTAAACCTAAGAATGTCATTGTTAACACAGTCGTTACACCTGTTTCAAAATAAGAATGTTTCAGTGATAACCCAGAAGGAAAAAATGGTTATTTTAAAATTTAAAAATCATTAACATTTTTGTTGAAATTGTCTAACAAATTGCATTAAGAAAGTTATTACGATTATTAGTATTATTATTACTATTATTATGTTATTATTGTTGCTGTTATTATCATTAGTAGTGTTAGCAGCAGAGGTATAAATTTTCAGCAACAGAAATTGCAAAAAGAAACAATGAAACTGCAGTTTGATTCCACTGAAAAAAATGAAATTGGGATAAACAAATTCTTAACATATGAAAAGAAACTCCGTAAAATTCTTTCGTTGCAATGCAATTTCTGTTGTGAATGCTATAGGATTACATATCAAATATTGTTCTAAACTCCAACATATTTTGTTCCAGACTGAAATGACGGCATTAGAACTTGAGATATGCTAAAAATGAGACAAAGTAATAGGTACGCGTACTTGTTTTCTAAAACATTATTTCAGATTTTATCCTTAGTACCAGCAGCTTAAAATAAATAAATTACAAAAATGAAAATATAATACCCTACCATTTTCTATCATATCCCTTTCAAGTGGGCTTCAAGAGAAATGCTTGCTTTTTGCAATAATGTTCCGTTGACTAACTCCGACGGTATAATCTGCCCGTAGTTTATTGTGGGCGAAAACAAAATTTTATTAAAATACAGTAACCGTTCTTAAATGATTAAATGGACGCCAAGCGAGAGCAAATCGTGATGTAGTGAACTGTATAAAAACAGAATGCGCTAAAAACTGTCTTCCCACAGCAATCTCGACCATGAGCACAAATACCTACGTGCGATTCAAACGAATGTTTTATCTCTTATGCAGTACTTTGATAGAAAGGTGATTTATATTTTTCTGCAATGACTTCAAACTCTGTAAGTTACTGCAGAGTAGAAAAGGAGTCCTTTTCCTTTGCTGACGACATTTAATGATCAAGATAAAATGACAAAACATCTTATATTTTCATATAAAAAAATAAAAAGGAAGTTCATCATTAATGTGTAATGCATCGTTAACTTTACTACTATATTTTATGGCTTTACTTTAATATTATTAATATATTATGGACCGTAAACGTTATCTTATTTAATTACAATGGTATGCGAATGTTATGTTGAATTATCCAGAAATTCATGCAACCGCGGTGGACCCTGGAATGGAGTTAACCCATTCCGGTGAAACAGTTCTTGATAGTGTTTGAGTATAGTGGTGCCTCTCCAGTAAAATTTCGAAAAGGTATACTTTAAATGCTTACATGTTGTTAAAACTTTCTTTGTTAATTTATTGCAAATTTAATCCTTCATATCTCAACTATATATTAATCTACTATGAGAAAATCATAAAGCATTGATTTATTTAATATTTTGACATTTATGACTTTTACAGCATTTATCATCTGGATTAATTCTGATTGCTTCAATAATAGTCTTTGTTAAATCATTACTTTTTGTGACTAATCATTATATCTTTATCTATACGTCTAGCTGTCTGCATTATGTATCGCTATAAATGCAAAGTAAGCTAAAAATCAGATAATGTTTGACAAAATTCGTATTTCAGCGGGGTTGCAAAGCAGGGTATCACAATTTGCATATGAATGCAAAAAATTGTCACTTCCTTTTTCAAAGTGTTTTGTTAAGTAAATTGCATATTTACAATTGTATCTACTAGATAGCTTTGTAAATTAGAATCCTGAGTATAGGGTAACATGTCAGCGTCCAACTAACCTGTGACAGTTTAGAGCTTTAGAACTATTATTGTCACAAGCCAGTGTAGTGTAACCCTATTATGTAGTAACATATTGTCTAAACTGGAAGACCAAGAAGTATCGGATTCTGCGAAATTCATGCTGCATCAGGCATCACTCCATGCTCTTTCCCCAGTACGCAACTCTTAATCTCAGTTTCTGAGGTAATATAGTGATAAGATCCACTTTAAGCATGAATAATCATCCAGATCTGCAGATTTTAAACAATGTAATTTGGGATTGCAGGAAGTCACGAATATATACACATTACAGAACCTGTCTGGGAATTTTAAGTTATTTTGTCCAACAGCGTGCATCAAATATTCTTAAAGAAATGCTGATTCTGTGATCCATATGTCCTAGTTCTCTTTAGCTTGTTCTCAAAAGCAATGGCTGTTAAATTCTACATTTATTATGAAGTATTTTATCGTCCAACCTGCTTTTGGAGAACATTATTACAATTAAAAAATGAGCATAACAGATTTCCTTAAAAACGTAGTTTTACATATTTTTGTGCTAATATTGTTACTACATATTTCAAACTCACTAAATTCCAAATGTTGTAAAATCTTAATGATATTTTCATCAAGCTGTAAATACCTTTACATGTACTGGTTGGATCTAAAGTTTCGGCTTTAAGTTGCAGGAAATTGTACATCGAATAAGAAATTAAAAAGGGGACAGTTTTATTTCTCCCATTCTACTTGGCCGATTATGAAAATTCAGTTTGCGTTTTCCGTGTCTCGAAACACGATCTAGGATATACATTGCTCAAAATAATTAAGGGATAGTATGATTTTGATATAAACTGCGGATGATGAAATGTTTTGGTGAATGCTATATAATGTACAGGTGTTGTAAGCTATGAGAAAATAAAAAGAAGCAACGAACAAGGAATAATTTAATTTTATTGACGATATTTTCGGTAAAAAAATGCACAATTTGTGCATACTGTAAAAAAATGTGATTTCTCGGATATAGATGACTTTCAATAAGGGATATGATTTACCCTGATCGAAAGCAGTGTCGCACACCTTGAAGTATGGAATCAATGAGGTTATCAATAAGGCACTCTGGTAGAAGAGAGCTTTCAAAATGCTAAAATGTTTCTGGAGGGGATGAGCCACTAACAACTCTTCTCCTTTAGAATGTCCTAAATATGTTCTATTAGGCTTATATCCGGGGAACATACAGGTCAATCCATTCGAAGGATTCCTTCCTCTAAAAGGAAATTGTCCACCATTTCAGCATGATGTGGCGTGGCGTTATCATCCATGACAATGAATGTATCCCCGATTCTGCAGCTTAAAGGACCGCAAAAGGTCTGAAGATCTCATTCTTTTATCGCTGAGCTGTTAGTGTTCCATTCCTCATAATGCGCAGGTATGTGCGGCAATTGATAAAAACACCAGCCCAAACCATCATTCCGCCTCCAACGGAAACTTTCACGCACAAATGCAGGATTATTTCATGTACAAGTTTCTCTCCGAATGATCTCTATTCTCAAGTTGTACATTAAAGAGGAACTCGTCCTTGAAAAGCACGTTGCTCCACTCATGTCATTCCCATTTGAGATTTGTCCAAATTCTGGGGGCAATATGGTGATCCTATGTCAACGAAACATATAATGCAGCGAGCGTCAGTTGTTTTTAATTTCCTCCTTACTGCAGGTTGCTTTTCTCTTCTTATATAAAATTCGAAATTTCTCTTTAACTCGTAATCTCGTAATCTCTTCTTATATAAAACTCGTAAACTCGTTTCCGAAGTCGCAGACAAAATTTGCATATTCCCAACTTCATAAATGTTACAATTTTTTTCTATTTCCTTTTTACTAAAAATGTTGTCGATTATATGGTTATTTCATACCGAACTCAAAATAATCCTTAATTGTTTTGAGCACCGTATACAGCATATATATGTATATATATATATATAGAGAGAGAGAGAGAATATAGCGTTGTTATAACACGCAAATTTTAACAGAAAATTGGACGTTTTCTGAAACGGTGTGCGAATGTTTTTTCCATATTTCAATTCTACGGCTAAAATTATGTCTAAAGAACAAATTTTGCAAAATTTGTTCGGAAACCAACTTACCCCGAAATATATTTTTTACACTTTTTTCACTTTCCGCCAAGAGTAAATGGTACTTGGCGAACGTCTCACATTATGTTAACCTTTCGCTTTTCCTTTTAGTATATTGAAAGTAGGAAAAATGTAGTATCGGTTTTTCTTTCTTGAAAATACTTTTATGTGGTATTATATTTTTTAATCACAATTGTTATTTTTTCCCTTTAAAGATTTTTTTAGTTAGTTGTATTTCGTGGTTAAATTATTTTTCTTCAAAGAATGATTTTAAAAATTTCGATTTACCCATTCGTATTATGTACTTTAAACATGCTTATTCATATAAATGCGCTTTTTTCAAACTTGATTTTATTTATTTATTTATTTGAACAACTTTTCTTTATATGAGCAGCATTTCTTTTGAAAGAATATTGTGCGACCCAGTATTCACCAGGATGTCTTTGAAATTTCATTCTGCATTAAAAGAGAAAATACCTTTACGCACGGTTAATACGTTTTTCAATAGCCCATTTAGTAAAGACATATAAATGAGAAAGATGTATAACCTTGATTTTAATTTCGGATGATGCGCATGCAAACAATTTTCGACAGCTTGAGCACTGTCCCATGGCTTTATACTGTTTTATCATCCTACATTTAGTTTGTCAGAATATTATCCATTTTTCAGAATAAATTCAAATTTTTCATTGATTAAAACGCAGGATTCAGTAACACAACATATAAAAGATTAAGCGTTCTTCAATGAAATAAATAAAAACAATAAATATAAATAAGTAAATAAATAAAAATAATAATAAATAAAAATTTAAAATTATTTTATCTTCTTAAAACCTTAAGTATTTCTTCTTAATGGCTTATTGCGTTAAGAAAACTTTAATGCTGAAATGATTTTTCTGGAGGCATTCTGTAGATATATCCGCAATCCCTTTTTTTATTTTCTATATGTCATACTGACTTTTAAAACTACTTGATTCTTGTGAAATTCTTATGAGTAGAGGTATCGCCTTCCTTTTCATCAGCATTTGGCCATAGTAAAATATTAAAGCAGTTTTTCCCACGATACTGGACACCTTTCTAGGCTAAGCAGGGAAGTAGGAAGTAAAAGGAGAGGATCTAACTGATTTTCCCCATACACTGCTTTGAAGCACTGGCAACCCCTTCGTGAAGACCAAAACATTCAGCGACTTTTATTAAGATCAATGAGTTTTGACACTACTGGATGTAAACAATTTGTAATTACGTCGTAAATATACATATAAATGCATAAATTGTCTTTTTCTTCAATACTTCAGAGTTCTAAGTATGTGTAAAGAATACATTTAAACAACATTTCATTATGAACGAAATAAATACTATACTTTTCACAGAACAATTTGCTCAGAGCAATTCAAGTTTAATTTGAAGGAAATATTTTCACAAGTTTTCGCTAATTGCATTAGAAAACAAAATTATGATAATTCGATTTTATTCGGTTAAGGATTACAAAAATTAAGATAAAAATTTATTGTATTATTAATGTTAAAACTAGCAATACTTATTTTTTACTTACAGAGCTTCTTCCTAAAATACTTTCTCAAACATGATATGAATTTTTTAGCTTCTGAGGTATTTTTTAAATCAAAAATCAGAGTCAATTTATAATTAATGCTGTATTCGCTCCATTTCAAATTAAAGAACCTTTTATTTTAATAGTGAAATGCGTTAAATATTGGTGCTCATTTCCATGTACTTAATTTTCTCTGAATATTTCTGAAAAGGAAGAAAAGAAAGGATATTTTTAAATATTATTTAAAACTTGTAACTGAGTTATTGTAAAATGTAAGGGAATAATTCTTTTAATACTTATACATACGCCACTTCTTAATTGCAATACCGAGAGCAAATATTGTAATATTCTCCAGTTAGCCATTCTTTGTCTGTGAATGAGACCTGCGTACGTTAAGAAGCGAGCCTGAACTTTGAATTTCCGGGAAGACAACATTTACGTGGGAAACATTTGACAATATGGAATCAACTCAAGTAATTAAAAATAGGACCATTCATAATCTCCTTTGGCAGAAGACACAAATATATTCACCTCTGTCTATTACTCTTTTCAAATTCTTAATAATCTGTCTTGATGATATGACACGATCACATGGTCAGATCATCTTACCGCATACGGTACTTCCGCAGAATTCGCAAATGTATCTGGCTTCTGTTCCACACATTTGTGTAAAATTATGTGCATATAATTTTAAATTATTTAAGGTATAATTTGCAGATATTTTACATTTACACCGCGCTGGTCACAACAAGTTCGTGTACGTTCGTGTTTGTGTCAACTTTCTGAGTAATTCCAGAATATCTGGCAGCAAATTTTACCGTATAGTGTTCGACGCTTGCATGAGTTCATGTCATTCCAAAATTTCTTTGTGCGTTAGGCAGTATTACATCATACCATTATGAAAGATCCTGAATCCGTGTATGTGCAGTAAATGAAATGACTGTTCTCCAATTTTAATCATTTTCTCTCTTATGTCTTCTCATTGTTATTACCAAATTTCATCATTATAAAGCAATTTTTCTAGTTGAGAATTTTTTGACGCAGAATATGTCGCATGAGAACAACATATACTATATATATATATATATATGTGTGTATATATATATGTGTTCACACACACACAAATATGTATATGTATATATATATATGAATATATACTATATATATATAGATATATATATATATATTATATGTGCCCACATACACACACATATATGTGTGTGAGTGTGTGGGATGTATAGACATATGTGATATATGTAGAGAGAGAGAAAGGATGTGTGTGTGAACAGGAAACTTCGTTAATATCTAAATAACTGGCAAATATATATATATACATTATATCTGGCAATTTACTTTTCTTCTACATCTTACACAGTTTTTGAGATAACATTGCTAAACTCTTTAAAGGAACACGTCAAGGATCTAATTTTTGATGTCATTGTCCTTGAGCTATAGCTAGACTTTACGTTAATAGCTGTAGTAGTTTTTATTTTCCAGTTATTTAAATATTAACGATGCTTCCTGTTTATTCTCGATATATATTTGCTCAAGCCACATATTCTGTGTCAAAAAGTTCTTAATTAGAAAAGTTGCTTAATAATGATGAAATTTGATATGAGCAACGAGAAGACAAAGGAGTGGAAATGATCAAAATTGGAGAACGGTGGAATCCATTTATTGCACGAATAGGGATTCGGTTTCTCTGCGTAGTAGTATAATGTAACGTACAAGGATATTAACGAAATGTTTCAATGAAAAGAACTCATGCAAGCGTCAAGCACTATACGGTGAAATTTACTGCCAGATAATCTGGAACTACTGAGCAAGTTCACACACAATACACGAACTTGCTTTAACCAGCGAGATGTAAAGATGAAATATCTAGAATGCAAGCAGAAATGCTATGTTATGTTAAGCTCATGCTATGTTAACATTCACTACAGAATTTTACCGCGTATTACTATTATCTTCCTATAAAAATCGCCCTCGAAATGCACGACAGCAAATGTACAATTTGCAGGATATTTTGGCATACCTTTGGACCCTTAAAATGCTTCAGAGCATTACTAAATGTGGTCAGGTATCAGAAGCAATAGCTCCTTCAATAATAACACCCAGTTTGATGGCCATATGCTACTTTGGAGTAACGAGATGTGACAGCGTTGACCATACTTCCTACATAAATGAGTTCCTCAGATATCCGAAGTAATTGGAAACCGTAATTTATCGCAGAACTCGATTCGGCTTCATTGCGATATTTTGAAAACTCTTCTGCGTCGATATTACCCACATAAAGCTATGCTGTCAATGCTCAAGAGTAACTGGTAGAATTCGCAAATGGCGAAAGTACTGAACAGTGTCTACCAGTCTTCTGACACAGTGTTTTTGTTCATTTCACATAGTGCAAATTTAAAAGATGCGAGTTATAACTCCGATTAGCAGACAGGGGCATCTTTCAGTGTATTTGTAAAACCTCTCCTTATGAAATTTAATCACCCTACGCCTACTGTTGTACCTTATGAAAGCTATTGACATCTGATTGCAACAGATATTTTATCAGCATTAATATAAATAGTGCTACCATATAAGCAGCCCGTATTAAATCTTAAGACGGAAATTGTTCTAAGGAAATGGAAATACCTGTTACGCTTGCACTTTTAGAGAGATTCCCTGTTTTCATTGGCTATACGTTTTCTACTATTGCTCGTCTTTCTGAAACGTATCTGTATGTTAAGCATCGAGATTTTCGGACTATTCCTTTAGACGCTTCGAATTCTTTTGACACAGAGTGCATGTAAATGGCCTCATACATGCATGTACCATACCGAACACAAATAAATGAGTGAAAACCAAGTTTCTTAGTTAATTTTTTAATTTACGCACCATATTGCTTTCAGTAACCCATACAAACCAATATAAAACACCAAATTTTGCACAATAATTGATTTCACAGCTTTATCTTTTCACAGAACTTAGAAGAATTTTTTCATTATAACGTTATTTCATCGCATTATTTTTCATTTCTAACAATAGATACTTAAAATAGTACAGCTCTACAAAAAATCACAGAAAATATAAAAAATGTAAATATAAGAATTCTTGATAAGTATTATGTTAAAAGATACCAAGTTTCTGTAAAAATATACTCACCCAAAGCTATTCGATCCGCTGTAGCTTCTCTGTTAATCCAGAAAGCAACCCAGGATAAAACAACAAGCATCGTACATGGAGCATACACTTCTATTATAAAGTACCCCATATGTCGTTTCAAATGGAAACTTACCATCAGCATAGAAAAAGGGCCTGAAAATAGTTTAATGAAAGTTTATTGAAGACCTAAAACTAGCACATTATTTATCTTGTAGTTCTAACTTTGAATTCGTCAAGTTGTAGAGATGCTTATTTAAGTAGGAAATATGAAAAACCAATTACACTATCGCCGAGATTCGGACTTCGGACCTCACAATTGCCAGACGAACGTGTTTCGTGATGTAATACACTATAAAGGCACGCAGTAAGGAAGAAGAAATTTTTATACAAAGTAATATTTTTTCAATGGACTGAATGATGTAATTTCGATAGCTATAGGTTGTATGCTTTTCGAGAAAAGCAAGCCTTCTTATTTTGGTTGCATATGTGAAAATCTGTTGCAATCAAGCAAGCATGTGTTTAGCTGAAAATTCAATTTTGTCGAAATATAAAGTAGCATACAGAAACACTTTTCTTTTAATACTCCTGCCTAAATATTTTTCAACACATCTTTGCCTGATTAGAATTTTTCACTTCCAAATAAGATACTTCCAAAGCGTTTATCTTTTCTCTCAAACAAATGTACAGAGGGTGTTTACACATAGCGTGATTACATCTCTTTAAAGATAGCGTTTACGGGCCGTTTAATTAATGTTTAAAATACTTACAGCATTTTTTTAAATGTTTAATCATATAATTTTTCTGGATCGTGGTTTTCATGACAGAAGAGCTTTTCGTTGAAACTTCCAAGATAATTGATTTTCATTCCTCTTCCACCACTTTCCAGAGCCAATCAATGGTTGTGGGTTTGCGCTTATAAAAAACTCTATTCAAGAAACCAGAGGTACAACAGCCCATACATGAAACATTAGGGGACTTTGCAGAAATACGTTGAAAAGTTACATATGCAATACCTGTATCAGTCTTCATTTTTTTAAGGAATGAAATTGTACTTTTCGAAGTTGGACTTGTTGCTTTGTCTAGATGTAGTTTCACGTTTTGAAAATCATCGGGATAAAGAAATTCCATTTCTTCTGTAAATATTGGAAGTAAAACTTACTCTTAATAACATGCTGATTTGATTTTAACACTTTTTTTCACTATTCTTATTTTTAATTTCCCATTGTAAAAGAATTCTGCGACAATTACAAAACTACTACTATGTATTGAAATTTTCTGTGCATTGTTGGAACAATGTTCGTGCAAGTATTCTTGGTCGTTTTCGATAGTAAATAAACCACGGTAATAATCATTTTTTTCAACTTTTTTTAAGTTGTAAACTTTAGCTTATTATTTTATTTATTGTTGCTACAGATGTATTTAAAGACTTGCAATTGATTTCTGCTTCGGCAGATTTTCTGTTGTTACCAATGATTTAATTTTAGAAACATTACAAACAGTGCGTATCTTTCTCGGTTATTCGTTTGAAGTCTTCCTTCTATGTAGAAGTAATGACTGATGGCCTTTCCTTTTCCGATAAATTACGTTGTTTACTTTTTTCCGATTACTTATTTTTCCCTCAGAAATTTTAATACCATACATTTTACTCTGATTTTAAATTACGTTACAGGTATATAATACCCATCGCTTATTAAAATCACTAACGTTCGAAACGTATTTGAGTTTATTAAGCACCTGAATTTAATATACGGCAATTTGTCTATTTCAAATCGTGATATCAGTTTTGGATTTTTCAAATAAAATAATAACTAGCAATTAATTCAATGATAAATCCTAAAATAATAATACAAAATAATGCTAAAGGTAAGCTATGTACGCAATTCGGAAATTCATTTTGTGATTTTTTATAAAAGTGTTTTTATGATTAGGTTCTTGGTCAATGTTTCCTTGTTTTTTCTTCAGCCTCCAACTGTTACCTCCTTTCCACTGAAAGACTCTTAATGGACGGTAATGGTAAGAAGCATTTCATGAACTAACTCTCTGTTAATATACACTGATGTGCAAAAATTAAGGACGAGACGGTTTTTTTCAATATAACTTTGTACAAAAGCTTTCCAAATCAACACATTTAATACCGTAAGATCCCCAATACGTAAGGACATGAGTAATGTAAGCAACACTCATATTTCATATCACAGCTAGCCGATGAGACAGTTGTACTCTCTCAACTTGACTAGACTTTTAGGCCTGCATTGAAAGTATTTCTTGAGTTGTGCAGGCATGTTTATTCTTTCTGGATTACATAATTTTACATTCGTATAAAATCGTGAAATAGGTCTTTAAAATTTTAGCGTAGAAAAACACAATTTAGAAGCGAAGCACCTGAAAATATTTCTGATTTCTAAATTAAAATCTTCCTATTGCCTAGTTTTGTACAAACTATATCATCATATTACTCGAGGATAAATTTTATCCATCAAATAATACAGATGACTTTTCTGTTTAACTTATGGAGAAGAATTTATTAATTATTTAAAAATATTCTAATATTCTTTACTCCTCCTCATACTTCTAATGTCATTCTGTATTACACATTTATAAACTCGCTATAACTGTATAGTTTTATTTTAAAAAGGCTGAATAAAACTCACAAATATGAAGTCTGGCATAAACTCCTTTCTGCAAGAATAATCGTAATTTGATATGAAAATTAACACATTTTCATATCAAATTACGATTATTCTTGCAGAAAGGTATCAATCATCATGCAGTATTAATCACCATGCATACTCATACAAATGTATGAGTATGCATGATGATTAAAAACTAATTAAAATCGCTTACCTAATATAAAAACACGAGAATAATGCTATTTTACTTCAACTAAGGATAAAGAGTTTTGCTTAAATCATCACTAATAGGGAAGGGATATTGCTTAAAATATCTTAGCGATAATACTCTTAACCACAATCAAATAACATACGCGAATTAAATAATAAAGGGTCGAAAGAAAGTCCGGTTGCATCGCTTTTACATCGGAATGGATGATTTCAGAGACTTCAAGCTAATGTTTGTCTAATATAATATAATAATCGGTCCAACAAAAGTTCCTAGGGTGGGTACACCTAGAAAGGAATTAAAGAAGTTATGAAATCCAATTTTAAAAGCAGTTGAGTTGAAGAAAATAATCACTTTGAAAGTCTTGCGAAGTCATTTAATTATTATGAATATACATAGAGATATGAATTAACAAACAATAAGTTAATACCCCCTTTCAAAGATTATTTTCTTTAATTCAACTGCTTTTGTGACTTATCGTTTGTTAATTCCGTTAAGTATTAACTTACTGTTTGTTACTCTACGTCATCGAATTCAAAAAGATAATAGAAAGCATTGCCTTAGAGCAAAAATGCCTGCCGTTTAGTGATATTTGCAGTAGACGCTGAAATGTTAATGAATACTCATAGCCCACTGTCTCCCGGATTAGGCTTGAAATGGAAAGAGATACCCTAAGAGAGAGCTTCTATAGTTATTCTAATACCCAGACATCCTGGCTTTCCAAATCGAGAGCGTGGTATTTTTTTTTACTCACCTCTTAAGCAACTTGGCATAACTGCTATAGCTAAAACACCCAGATTTTTCCGTCCGCAGATATAAAATGTATTATCCATGTATTTTTAATCTTAACTTAAATTAAAATCTGTAAGGGTAAAGGGGCTGAATTTCCTCAATTGATAACATTTCCGCTTTTGCACCCTAATTTTTCATGCTGATTTTCGTCCTTTGGCCCTGCACCGCAGAGAGGCTTGCTCTGTGGCTATTTACTCTCCCTTGATTAAAATTATTTGTGCTACTCTTATTCAGTTATTAATTCTGCAAATTTTTATAAATTTTCTATATTATTCTTACATTCCCACATGCTCAACAGTCTGATTTATATAGTCAAACTGTGATGGCTGAAAACTCACCTTCTCTTCTGTTATTAAAATGAGAGCCAATCGAACTATTTTATTTTTATTTTCGTGATCAGACACCCAAATTAATAAAAACTGAGTATTTATGTACCACAATGTGTATAGAACATTGGGACAGATTACATTTTTCTGCCTCGTTGGTTTCTAAAGATAGACTTGATCAGATCCAAAATTTTCTTCTGCGAACACCAGTTTTTTCCATGCGATCGGCCATGTATATTCTACTAGAGATACGTCTAATGCGTGCACAGTGAGGAATAATTTATTGCAAAATTGAAGCTATGCTTACAGAAGTTCCTTTAGCCTTGTACATTGTAAGGTTTATCCAAAGTTTATTAACAGTTATTTTAAGTTTTGTATCTTTCCTATCTTATTCTAATTTCAGCTTACAATTTCCTGCTAGAATGTAATTTCAGAAACGCAGTTAATGCAAATGAGAAAGAGTACTATTTAAGTCGATACTTCACCGACTTCGAAAGAGAGCGTCTCATTCCCTGACTAGCACGCGCTTGCCTTTGGCTAATTTCTCTCTTAGTCACTACGCTCGACCATACCTTAGGCCCTTGCTTGGCTTCGCTGATTTAATTAATACTTAGGGGCCAATTAGTTGGATTTCTGATAGCTTTCGCTATACCTTTCAAATAGCTTAGTTAAGCTAGTTTAGTTTAAATTATTATTATTTTAAGTTCAAGTCCGAGTGGAGGCTTTGTGTAAAGTTCCAAGTAGGAACTGATTGTAAATATACTGAAAAATAAAGGGTTGTAAACCCTCTTTAAGTCTTACGTGTTCTGTTCACACACTTAAGCGATTATTTGCTTGTCAATGTTCGTGGATTCTAAGTAGAACTTTAGAATTAAATAGTAAAACAGCACAACATATACAGAACGAAAAAAAAGTTTCTGTCTTAAGATAAAACGAAGTCAGGAACTAATGACATCTGAACAGTGACTGGTCGCTCAAATAAGCGAAAGACCTCATTATTGCATCATATTCCATACTAATATGTGATTGTACAGTAATATGCATCTAATGATATATAGTGGTATATGAAACATTACATAAAGTCTTAAACAATCTAATTCGCCAAGACCTGCTTGTTAGTTACAAATTTGGAA
>KK119665.1:344730-357226 GCA_000611955.2 Stegodyphus mimosarum
TAATGACATCTTAATGCAATACGAAATGCACATTTTTCAATTAAACAGCTTTTCCTTATTATTATGCAAATGGATTATTCCGACCACCGGCATCTGTTAAGAAAGGAGGCGATAAACCAAAACAATCTACTTTAAATTACAAAATATTTTTACATGTTTCTTAATTCATGTGAAACCTGTAAGTAATAGGCATCCGAAAAATAATAAAGAATATTTATTAGTTATGCACATGCAAAAGAATACTTGAATAAGTTCTAGAATGCTTAACTTAAAGATATGTTGTTTTTCTCTTCAGTTAATATAATAATTATAACACAAAAATATTTTTAATAATTCTTCAGATCGAGTGTAACATGCAACGCATTTCTCTAGACAGTGTAACAGTGATTTATTTGCACTATCTACTTAATATCAAAGATCTTAGAAATGCTTCCTTAAGTTTAGAAAGAAATTTTGATAGAATAGCACAAATTTGATACTATATCATCATCTTCTGTATGAAAAGTATTTTTTAAATTTGATAAGGGGTCTTTGAAGTGAACCTCGTAGAATATCCTTAACTGTCAGAGGATTATTAAACCTTAAATTTACTTTAAAACTAACTAGAGCATTTAAAATAATAATTACGCCTTTGCTAATACATGTTTGAGATTTACATTTTTAGTTGTCCTAATTACTTATCAAATACTACTAACTTTTACTGACCAATGCATGAAAAAGGTTACATGAGAGAAGATGAACTAGAAGTACTAAATTTCAGGATTTTTGAAACAAGTGGTGTCTAGACTAAGACAATGAGAATCATAAGCAGACAACCACAGAAATCGTAATGTTTTAAGTACATAAGAGATTTTTTTCCAGCTCCAGTTCTTCTATTGAGCAAATAGAGACATTACCTATTTGATATTTTTTTACAATATAAAGAATTTGCTGCACTGATGATTGCATGATTTTCCCGTTTGCCATATAAATACTCTCTGGTAAGGCAAATTCTGTTCTCAGAATTGTCTCAAATAAATAATATCTCACTTAACCTTTCAAGTATAAATATTGAAAAATATGTCACTGATGCACAATCAATCCAGATAAAAGGGCTTGAAAAGAACGGAAGTTTCTGTAAAATAAACTGAAAGATTTATCTCATTCTAGTTTTTTGTACTCTTCTAATCTAAGCAATTAGCCCAGTTAACTGGCAACTTCAAAATCCATGGTTTAAGCTGATTTTTCATCTTTCGTGCAACAAGAAACCTAATAGACTGCACAGTGATGTTCAAACTAAAAGGAGATAAATGAAAACTCTTAACCACTTAGATTTGGTAGAATGAGTCTCGTTCGTATCCTCATCAGCTGGCAAAACTACGAGAAATAATCGCATGTTTCAGTGTACTCTCTTATGGTGAAAGAGGTTAATATATCCAGCTGGCAAATGAAGGATTCATGGCTTTAAATTCTGCCTTTGGTACAGTTAATTTTCCTTGTTTCCTACTCCAAAAAAATGTCTTTAAAATCTCTCAGGCTATATTACTTAGATAAAAGCATCCACTAGTATAATATATCAGAGGAAACTGAAAAAAGGAAGCCATTTCTCTGTTCAAAATTTTATAATGATTTGCCAGACAGAATGGTAAAAGTCAGGATTAAAGTTTTAAAAATTCTAAGTACTCTGAGAGAAAAGAATCGTAGAATGTTTAATCATTTACAGTTTTCAAATATGCAAAAATGTTCTTTTATTCCATGTTCGCTTTTATATTGTTCATACAATGTAGTCTATACACAGGCAATGAAAACTTGAATTTTCAATCCGAATGAAAAGATTAAAAAATAGTCGCTTTGCAGCCTATAGGAAGCTCTATCTTTACGACAGACTATATAAATAATAAGGCAGCAGTAGCTTTCTACAGTCTGTGGATGTTGTCGACAGTGAACGTAGGATACAAGGGTGCCAAAGAACGTATTATAGGTTAGTTACTTATAAACGTATGTCTTGGCCCGTACAAGTCCAATTCAACCCATATTAAATTACAAGCAAATCTAAGCAGAGAGCCGCATAATGGCCTCTTACGAGCAAAATGTAGATTGCACGAGCTACTTGCATGACTATTATTGTCAGCACACGACAGTTGGAATCCATGATACCTAGAAGAAAATGCTGCATTTTAGTGTTGAGTGATGACAGTAGAGTTTCCCTGGGCAATGGTGATAATCGTTTACAGGTTTGGCAAAAAGAAAGTAAATGATCCCCATACAAAGACTACACCAAACGTTTTTCGAGAGGAAACATGTAGAGACATTTGGTTATTTAGAAGCAGGAAAGACAAAAAATGAGCGCTGCCGTTGCCGGGAATCGGACCACGGATCTCTCGGTTACGCGTCGAGCGTGGTGACCACTACACCACGAAGGCATGCGAAGAAGGCGGGAGAAATACCTTATAAGCTTGGATGCTGTAAATGACTTTTTAGGTAAAGTTTTGTGATTAACACAGGCATTTTGAAGAGTACTGTATACACCAATATCAACGTAAAGCCTGTATTATTGATCTTTCTGCATCAAACAGAAAATGAGCTGTTTCATCAAGTAGACTTTATCTCGCATATCACCTATACCATAATCTTATCAAACAAGCAATTCATCAAGTGCGCTGGTGCAAGTATTCCGCTCTTGCAAGCCAGTTAAGCAGGTGGGGGCAAGAATGAAACAGACTTTTTACGTGTTCAACATCTTGCAAGAATAGCGTTTAGAAATTTGAAGCGTTAACAGAAGAATAACGCAAGAATAGCATTTAGTCTCGAAACAGCGTTTAGAAATTGGAAGCTATGGATTAACTTTTCGCAATGCAGTATTCGACGTCTGTATAATCATACTTTAGCTAAACGGGATATTTCTATTACATCATTAATTGGTTCATTTCATTCATTAAAAAATTATTATTCCATGAATTTCGAATTATACTGATTTAATGTGTTACCTGTATATATTGAACACAAATGGCAACTTCTTACGTCTGGAACCACTACCATAACGCTGGGATTTTCATGCGTTAAATTAAAAGAACACGTTCATGGTATTATGCTTTCAGTTCTGACCAGTGAGTAATAATATAATTAATTGCCTTTTGGCATTCAGTTACACGAATGTGGTTTGATTGCGTTGAAAATAACACTTACGTAATGCTTAAGTTTCCATTTCAATTTTGTTACTAAAAAGCAATTATTAAAATATTTCCTTTATCTTTATTGGATGTAAAATCTTTTATACCTCCGTTATTTTATTTCATATAACTTTCATTTCTTAATGTGCTCGGTCTCTTAGATATCACTATTTTAGACTTTTAATCATAGTTACAATAATTTTGTTGAAATCGGGAACCTTTTCGCAAGCTGTTTTACCCCGGACCCAGTGTAATTTTTAACACACGTTATCTGCTGAAACTTTAAAAAAATATTTCTGTCATGTCATAAATGCATTTTCCAAGCGAAATAATTGCAGGCATTCTGCGAATCAGAACATGAATGAACTTTAGAGCGGATTCCCTTCCTAGAAACTCTTATCTGCATTAATAGTGCAGAAGGCAAAATGGTAATGGTGAAGTGACTGTAATCACTTTTCTAAGTTATTAAGCCACCACACAGGAATTCAGATTTCCATTGCTAGCTCTAATAATAGAATGTACTGTTTAGGGCTGCCCTAAAGCTCTTTCTAACTTCACGGTAGACTAAGGTCTTTACTAATAATCGATGGTTGTTCTCACTTTAATGTTGATTATGCCTGATAAACTGTTAGTTTTTCAAGCCATGCGTGATACTTAAGTTCCATGTTTATAGAATGCATTTCAGGTTTACTTTTCCTCAAGTTATGAATTTAGCTATTTATCATTCAGAACAAATTCATACGTAAATTTAAATCTTTATTTTTTATAAAAATTAAAGCTTCACAGCTTTAATTAAAAAAATTAAAGCTGATTTGTTTGTCTATAGATTGATTTCATGCTGCAAACATAGCTCATTTCTAGTACGTTTAGACTTGTATATTTGTGTTTATTATATTATTTCATTGATGAACTTTGCGAAACTTAAGCATTATATGATTCCTCTGGAATCTTCCATTATTTCAGATAAAGCAATACAGAACCATGAAACATATGAAAAAAGTAAAATTTTATAATGTATTTTAAAGACCGTGAAAAATATTTTTCATGAAAAGGTAATTTATACCATCTAGGAATGGAAAGTTTCTGTCTGAGCAAATTCAATTCTCTATGCTTTTTTAAATTCAAATTATCCTTTCCTTTCAACTGGATGTGCTTTCCTTAGAACTAAAACTATTTTCCTCTTTTGTGTTAAATTCGTATTGCCCTGATACCGAAGCATTTGGGGAAAAATATTCATGTAAGTAATTTGCTGTATTTTCAATAAAAGAAGAAATTTATGTGAATGTATATCTAATATACAGTCAAATAGTACTCACTAAAGGGAGTTGTAAAGTACATTTTATACTAACTAACAGATTTTTGCGATATGGATCTGTACTGCAACTTCTACTCTTCGTTAGCCTTCACCAATTCAATGAGTTTGGGCAATTTAAAGTAAGGATTTAGGTACAAATATTTTGGGCATTCATCATTCTCTCAATATGATGTTTCTAGGTGAGAAATTTTCCGTCAGGTAAAAGGTTTTATTTTTTTAATTTAATAACATGTTCAATGTGATGGTACATTTGTAGAGTCTTATTGAATTTCCCTAGCAGTTATGTTAATTTGTGAACCTTACCTAAATTCTCTAATTTCCCCTCGCATTCCCTCCCCAGAATGAAAATGAAGTAGACTACTGTAGGAGAGAAAAGGCTAGACAGAGCGTGATTTCGCTATTATGAGCGCACGTTTGTTAGTTTCTACCAGCTGTGAATCTTAATAGAGGCTAGGTATTCCTCCTATTGAGTTAGTATCCTGCCAGTGTAGGTTTTCTGTCAACCTTTTAGATTAAACTAAATTGTGTAGTCCAGCACTACATCTTTACTTTTGAATTTATTGTTACCTTTTAAGCTCTAGTGGTTGGTTGTGTTTTGTACTCATATCAATCCGTGCCTTTTGTTAAATAGTTTGTGATAAAAAAGGGTCTTTTACTTCCTTTCCTCGTTTGTGTTCATCTTAAACCTGTGCGAGAAATCGAAAGGCCAACATTTCAGTGATCTAGCTAGCTTTTTATGAGAGGAAAACGTACTAGATCCCCCATACTGAGCCCCCTCGTTTTCCAAATTCTCTTAAATTTTATTTTTAGAAGCAGAGTAACCTTATAAAGTTATTAAATAAGAAAAAATAATGCATAGAATAATTTGCTAAATTTCGAAATCGCAGCACTTCTCAAGCTAACTTTTTTTTGAAATGATAGCTTATAACTGAGCATGCGCTGCATGTGAAACCGGAAATCGCGCGTAAGAAAGAACTGCGATGTAGTGTAAGGCTGTACAAGGAAAAAGTATAAATAAAATTAACATTCTTTTTTGTAAATGATGGTTTTCTTCACTAATTCAGCATGCAGAGATATGTGCAGATATATTTAATATACTCGTGCTAAAAAAACAAAAAACAAGCAATAAAGTCTAAAAGAAAAGGTATAGATGTAAGAAGGCGTATTGAAACGTACAGTTTACATATGAGACAGAGGTTGTATCGCCGAATGCAAATAAGCAACCAAAATTAGCGTCCCTGCTGTTGCTTTACAACACCTTAAAAAGAGGCATGCCGGATCTATGCATCAGTTCGCAAGCAGCGATAATTCTGTGTAATCCGAGGTAACTAAAGCGGAAAGCATGAAACGAAGACACCATTTCCAGAATGAAATAAGTCGGAAGGCTGTAAATATATTTCAAACTAATCCATTCTTGCGAGAGAGCTGAATGTGCATTGCAGTGTCGTCAATATGCCAAAGGAATTACCAAAACGGCAGACGATCGCTTCCTGTTGCTATCTGCAAGACACCATAGATCCCTAACTACACGACAGTTGGCGTCGCATCTCTCTGCTACTGCAGAACGGCCCATATCCGCCAAACTTTGTCGTGTCGACTGCATACAGGTAGATTGCATGCGCAACGACCAGTGGTTTGCTTTCCTTTGGCCCTATCGCATATCAAAGCGCGGCTGAAATGGGTTCTTGAACATCGCTATTGCCACAAGTAGTAGGATCATGTACTTTTTACCGATGAGTTTTAATTTAAATCCAGAACGATTCGCAAAGGGTAATGATATAATGAGAGCCACGGACACGCTATGGTAAGTCAAACATCGTCCAAAGAGAAAATTACAGAGGAGGAGGTTTACTTGTATGGGCTGGGATAGAACGAACGCCCGCACTGATATCTGCGTGATTTCTAGTGGATCCATCACAGTCGTCCGTTCTCGCGACGCAATTCTACACCATCTTGTGTGAACCTTTATCTCTTCATTTGGCACCGACACCATATTTATGGACGATAACGCCCGTCTGCATAGAGCTCGAGTGGTTCGGAGTTATTTGGAGTGTAACGATTCCACATCCAGTGGTCTGCTAGATCACCAGACCTGAATCCCATACAGCATGTGTGAGAGATATTGGGACGAAGGATAGCAGGTTGCAGTGTGCCGCCATCCATCCTCCGCGAGTTTCGACATGCATTACTGCAGAAAAGGGCGTTACTGCCACAACAAGAGATCAACGACATTATTACCAGCTTGCTGCGCCGTTGTCAAGCAAGCATTTCAGCTAGAGCCTATCGTATTCGTCACTCGCGTGATGTTTCAATTTCGCGTTCTTCCAGTTCATTTTGTCTTTCACGTTTGATGGTCGTAATACATGTCTTTTTGTATGTCTTTGCTTTATTGTTTGCTGTGTGATATAGTAATACCACACCAACCTCTTGGATCAATTTCACGAATATCAATTAAATAGTTTTGTTGTATTCCGTGCCTAGGCTTTGTTGCTTATTAGAGTAGGAATGTACTTTTATTTTCGTCTCAGATACAGTGTCATTTAATTGGCATCCGTTAAAGGACATGCTAGAGAAGTAAAGAACTTTTGTTCATTTTGAAGGCAAATAACGAGGGCTAAAATTCAAAACGAGTTACGCAGCGCAGAGCCTTCATTAGAGCCTGCATCTTAAAAGAGCGTTTAGAAGAAACCGAGAAAAACATTACTGGTTCAGAATCCGCCTTGGATATTCTTATCGATAAAGGCAACCTTCTCCAGTACGCGATCTGCTTTCGAATGCTAAAGTTTTTCAGGAAGAATACGCTAAAGAATTAGTTTCGTGCGGCCTTATGAGAAGAAGCTGCTCGACGCTACATCGGATATGAAACAATTTACATCGAAAACACAAGCGAATTCACTAAAGCGTCCATCTGTAAATAAAACGAAAGCTTTTGTTTCCAACAGCAAAGCCAGCGGGTTGAATCTTCCGAAAATTAATTTGACTGAGCTCAACGGTGATCCACGAGAATAGCTCAACTTTCGGAACACTTTCAGCATGATAAATGAAGAGGCAGTTCTGGATGACTTTTCGAAATTCATTTATTTAATACAAGTCGAAAGCGCAAAAAATTGTTCAAAGTATTCCATGACGAAGGAAGACAACTTGAAAGTTATTGAGCATTTAAAGAACCATTTCGTCAGTGAGAATATTCTGATTCAAATCTACGATCGCGCTATATTAAATCTTGTGATAACAGATAAAGTGCAACGAAGAAGGATTTAAGCCTATCGTCGTTACATTAGAACTTATAAAAACAAAATACGTGGTCTGGAATTGCTTGGCGTTACAGGAGATAAGTACGCCTGTATTATTTTCCGTTGATGGAATTATGCCTGCTCCCCGACATTTTGTGTCTTTGGAAAAAGAAGGGGAGAGCTCATCTTATGAAGGTAAGAGTGATGTTAGAGACATTTTGAAGTTTCAAAGTATCGGGGAAGTGAAATGAATTCATAAATTATTCGATGATGAAGAAACGAAAGAAATTTAGATTCTAGGTAAATAGTAGGTTTAAGTAGGCTTTTTAATAAGTATGAATGTAATGTGCATTTTTAGTGAATCAGTCATTTGTTCTGATGTAAAGAAAATACCTGAAGGTCCTCTTCATTGAAAGAACTGAATAAATACACTATCCGCATGTAGGACATAGACTGGGATGTTTCTGAAAATGGAAGTGACATTCAGTTGTTGATAGGTTCTGAAATTGTTGTCCGGTCACAATGTAGACGCATTTAGGATACGTTCTAATGGGTAGGATTCCAGGTAAGGAAAATTCTAATGCCCGGATTCCAGGGATTCTTTTTCATGTGTTTCATTACTTTAATTAAACGATTATCAGAAAAAGTTTGAATTTAGGTGCCATTGGTTTAAACATGCCTGTTGAATTTAAAACGAAATCATCTGAAGTACACAAGGACACCATGCAGTATTTTAAGAAAAATTTTAAGCTGGATTAAGACAGTTGCATTACCTTGGGTATTAGACCCCTTTTCGATTGTTTTGTAATAAAGAGATGGCGGAAAAACTTCTGACTGATTCACAGAAAAGATTAGTAGATTTGAACCAAATACCAAATTTAAATTTCTGAAGAAATGGTTGATACGTGTTTGAAAGACCGAAATGTTGAGAAGGTTCCGGAAAGAAAAGTGAGTAGAAAGCACTATTGTCCTCATATGCCAGTGTTTAAAGAATCTAGCGAAATGACACGATGAGGTCTGTTTTTGATGCTTCGGCACACGGCAAAGAAGAGCTTTCTTTAAACGATTATCTGGCAAAAGGTCTCAACCTGATTGAAATAATACCATCATAATTAAATTGTTTTTGGAAATATCCTATCACAGTAATTTCAGACACCTAAAAAAGGCTTTCTTGCAAATAGATATAAGGGAGCAAAATACAGATTATTTACGTTTCTCTTAGAAAAGTGCTAAAGGAAAGAGTACGAAAACAAACTTACAGACATCGTCAAGTGGGTTTGGCCTTAACTGCTCTTTCGTTAGGTGTGAAGTTGAACTATCCAGCCTCCGATCAATTTGCAGCTACAGCCAAAAGTTTTAAAGAATCCTTCTATGTTGATAATTGCCCAATTAGTTTTAAGAATGTTCAATAATTAAACCGATTTGTATTAGAATCAAAAATGTTGTTGTTAAATTTTATTATTAAAGTTATTATTAAAAGTTACTGCAAAGTTTATTGTTAGAGGATGGTAGTCGAATTGCGAAAGCGAAATAATTTTGAACACTAAATTAGATACGTCTGTTTGCGTTTTAGGGTTAAACTGGAATTTAGCAAATCACTATTTTCTGTAAAACTTAATCACAAAACGAAGAGGAAGTAATTGGAAGTAAACGAACCCTCCTTCCTTGAACACATAAGTTGTTTGATCCTGTAGGCTTCAAGTCTCCCCATACCCTATTCCCCGAGTTAATGTTACAAGAATGCTAGAATTACAGCTAAATTGGAATAAAAAATTACCTGAATATTCAAAAACGAAGTCTGTATAATTGGTTCAAGAAATGGCTCTACTCTTGTTATAATGTTAAAATTAATAAATGGATTCGTGTTGAGTGATCGGTTGACAAAGAAGTTAGTTTCCACATTTTTTGGCGATGACAGGGAGCACACCTTCTGGTGAGCACGGTGAAATTCTTCTGGTGAATCCTTCTGGTGAAATTCTGGTGAGCACATTTTGGCAATTCATATCTTTTAGTGTTTGTTTGAAGTATTACTCACTGTACTATTATGCATTGTACAATATTTAATAGGCGGGAGGATGTCGATAATAATACGGTAATTTACCAAGAGTTGGCAGTATTTGTCAAGCTAATTCTTGCTTTGTAATTATTGCGTTTTGTAACTGAGCTTACGCAGTCTGTTAGATTAGATAGCACGAAAAAGAAAAAACTATGATGTAGTAAAGACTGTAAGAGAAACGAAGTATAAATAAAATGTAAATACTTTTTTGTAAAAGAAGTTTTCACTAATGTGACAATGCATAGGATATGTGCAGACCTGATTAGTGCTTTCATTTTCTTGACAGAAACAACGTCGAATAGTAATGTTTAAATATTTATTATCTACAGTAATTTTTAAAAATAAAATTCAACTTCGTAAAATACAATACAACATCAAAAAATTTAACATATTGAAAAAAATAATAGCACCTCAAATACAGAAAATGCTTCCTTTGATTATTTATTTTGTATCGAAAAGAAAGCAAATTTTTAATTTTAATCATATAAAACTGGATAAAAACAATTAAAATTCTTGTAATATCAATAAATCATTAATAGCAAACATACAAGACTTAACTGACGCTACTGCCAGTACTTTACAACCGATCCCTACCACTAGCTAGTGAACGATTTAAGCTTTTATGACGGGTAGGTTATTGTCCGATGATTAAAATCAAGAAAGATCGAAAACTCATACATACATGGAGGTACAGATATATATATATATACAAGTGAAAGCTCTATTCTCTGTTTGACCGTTCTCCCGCGAACATAACTTTTCTGTTTCTGTATACTTATACAGCTTCGTCACTTCTCTTAGCAGCTGTTCTGTGACTATAGTATATATAAAGGGGTTATCCCTCTAACAACGCTTGAGACTAGGAGAAACTTTTCTGAGAAACGAGCTTCTCTTTCTCCTATGAATGGAGGGTTCCTAATCGAGAAAATTTCTCTGGAACCAATATCTGGGGCATCTACATGGGATATTTTGCATTACAGATGAAAATTTTTCACCTGAAATTTGTTCCTCGAAAATTTCTTAACTTACGAGGTGCAAAGTTTCCTAAGTTCCTTAATTAAACTTTGTTCCTCGTTTCGACGATCTGTTGAGGGTAAGTAATACATGTTATGCCGGTTTAATGAGGGTAGGGTGTTATCACTCAGCTTCGAGTTGAATTTTTTTCATGTGATAGAGGGTCGTATCTAGTTAGACTTGTGAAAGTAAGCATGTGTTTAAGGCTTAAAATTGATTTTATATATTGAGCACTGTAATCCAAGTCTCAAGGGGAAAAAAAAAGAAAGAAAGAAATACCCTCGTGGCTATTCAGCGAAATATCTGAAGATGGGTGGCAAATAAACAATTTCTAGTGATTTTATTATGCTATAAAACGTTGTCGAATGAATCAATGAAGCCAAGTCGCTTGCAAGAACACCTTGCTACAAAGTGTCAAAAAAGTTCTTTAAATATTTTTAAGAAATGTGCAAAAAATTTCGACATCGTCCAATAATAGCTCCATTGTTCAAGAAATAATGTGCTAGTAATAGCGTCTAATCCTATATCACAATTAATTGCAAAAGTAGTAAAAGCTATAATTTTGGAGAAATATCAATAATATCCTCTATAAAAGAATTTACCAGAGAGTAATGCATCAGGATATATCTCAAGCTCTAAAATCATTGCCTTTAAGTGCTATCTCAGTAAAGCGACAAGCTGATGAAATGGCAATTACCTTTGAAAATAAATTTACATCTATTTTGCAAAATTTTTCATTTTCTGTACAACTGGAAATGTCAGCGCAATTAATATTACTATGGATGATAGGATTACGAATATTTGATGCTGTAAAATCGTAATTTACAAAAATAATGTACCCTTGGATAGTATTGTCGCATGGGCTACTAACAGAGCAGAATCAATGGTAAGCTGCTATTATGGATTTATTGCTTATCTGAAGAAAGAAATATCAGATGTTACATATATTAATTTTATGATGCATAAACAACATCTCGTAGCAAAACATTTAAGCACAAGTCCCCATTCATCATTAAGTGTAATAATTAAAGCTGTTAACACGCCAAATCCAATGGCAAACATGGTAGAATATTTCGACAACAATGTCAAGACAATAATGTGGATTTTCTTAGGTTCCTTTTATTTATAGAAAGTCTAACGGCTGTCAAAGAAATACTTGTATCATTTTTTAACATTATATAATAGCATTCGACAATTTTTTTAACGCCTTAATGATAGCAATCTTTGTCAAGAACATAAAACAATGAAGAATGATGCTTTTTATTCGATAGCCATACCGTTATTTTTCAGAAATTTAATGGCATTAATTTGAACTTCCATGGAGCCAACATAAACTCTTAACAGTTGCATTTTTAACCATAATTTTGATTTTCTTTATTTTGACACACTGAAGACAGAATTTCATCAGTTTCTCGAATTGTCATCTATAAAAGATGGTATAACTCCGCAGGAGACTGAAAAGTTCAGTTGCCACCTTATCGAGTTTAAATCAGATACAGAAAACGATTTGGGGATATTTTGAACTTGAAGTTATATGACTAAACGAAAGAAATTTCATTTACTGAAAATAACGCTGAGATTAATGTTACATGCCAAGAACTACTATTAAATTTCAAATATGATGAAGAAAGTAAGTATAATTTTGATAGCGGTGGATGCAAAAACCTTTGACTAAATAAAAAAATATATAACTATGTGAAAAATTAAATTTAATTTATTAATAACTTTC
>KK119665.1:357366-381514 GCA_000611955.2 Stegodyphus mimosarum
CCTTAATGTTGCCAACAATTTTATCACCAAACAGAGAAACCGTCTGAATATTTCGAAGGAAAGAAATCTTTGTTTCTTCATTATGAAACTTGAACCAAATATTGAACATTTAGTCTTGTAGCATCAGCCTGAAGAATTCCATTAAAATTAATTAAGAGTATTACATTTAATTTTCATTTTATTAGATTGAAGCAGTCAGTTTTTTGTTATTTTTTAATAAATTTTCTGTCTGTTATAAGTGTACCCAAACCATAAACAAGTACATAAATTTAGCCATACATTTTTGGCTAGATATTCTCTCAAAACATAACGTTCTGTTGCGCTCAATGACTTTAATACAGAGCTGGTGGGCGGCAAAGAAATTTTACTATCTACAAAGTGGGCGGTGGGTACAAAAAGATTTACTACCCCTGCTTTACGCATGCAAATGACACATATTTATAACACAACTATTATTAACTAATTTCTTACCACATGATAATAGTTACAATGCTATGTAATTAAATTCTGTTAATAAACAGAAAAGATATATTTAAAAATGGTAAGCTGCTTCTGATGATTAGTTAAGTCGCCAAAATTATATATGTCTTTCAAACGGTGAAGAACAAGAAATATTGTTACTAAAATAGGAAGAATGGAAGTTATTTTACTGTTGTTATGTGTGTTACATATTAACTGACATTTAACAACTAAATATCATCAGCAGAAATTTTTATGTCCCTCTTCAAATCTATAAAATTCAGAAAATTGTGATATCTTTTCTTATGTTTTGCAAGTATTCATATTGGAACACGACAATCTGAATCTTGTTATTGGAATTAAAAGAATGCCATAACCAGATTTGTTACAGTTGTTCCAACAAAATATATTTTAATTTTAAATAACAAATATAACTTGTAGGGTTTAAGTGCAATCTTTTAATCTTCTTGCTAAACATACGCTGTGAAACCCTACGTGGAGGACAGTGAGCAAATCTAGGCTGTGTCCTTTAGTGTTGAAGAACTACAAAGTCAGAAGGAGGGTTTAAAGGACCCTTTAATTCAAATAATTACAACTCTCCAACTTGCGAGTAAGCCACTACTTGGGCTGAACTACAATAATATGAAATAAAGTGTGTTAACAATTCAAATACCTAAGTTTAACGTTAAGTAGGACGGCGAGGGAAGCCTAACTCTCAGTGAAATGCAATAATGCGAATTTCACGAGCAAGAACTAGTAATTGCAATTGCCTATTAAGGCGAACTTTCACTAGACAGAGGAAATCTTTGCGCGCACAGCCTTACGGCGATAAATCCAAGACTCTGTCTCTTCTCCTCGTTAACTCCTGCCTTTTAAACTGCTATCAGATATATGCGATTTGCATAAATATCTCGCTCGCGCTAAATTCGGGCAGCAACTGAAACTTTGAGATATGGATAGGAAAGTTCAAACTAAAAATAACTTGGTTAGTTAAAATAATGAATGCTACAAACTTACATTTAAAGACACAATGAATTATTATATAACTTCGACTTAAGTTCATTTTGTGACTTTCTTATTTCAAGTTTGTGGAGTAAGTTTGAAACGTGAAGTTAAGAGAGTGAATTTTCAAGTGCGTTTAATTACTTTGATTGCTAAATTAGCCGATCATTAAAATGCTATTTCATATGTTTGAACAAATCTGATACACTGTAGAACTAATAATGATGATGATAATACGCAGATAGTGATAACACATATCGTCCAGAAAATAAATATCATCAAGATGATTGAGTTATCTTTCTTCATTAAGCCAAATGCATATTTAATATAAGTGACGGAATTTTATTTTTTTCATTTACCTAGCTTAGGAGATGAAACCATTTCGATTTCAACGATGATTATATATTTAAAAAGAACAAAGTATTTTTATCTCCGTTGAACGAAATGCAAAACACACTTATTTCGACAAAATAAAATGATATTATATTTATCTAAGCTCACTTCTTTTTAAAATAAAATAAAACAATAAATTCAGTTTTAAGTTCGTAGGTTCTAAAACTGACATTATTTTTCTTTTAGGAAAATAATGCATTTATTTCAGTTGAGAAATGATTTCTTGGAGTCAACAACGAACAGAAATATATTCAGAATTCAACTGCTTTTGTAAGATTTGGAAACTAGATGTTTTCCTGATGATATGCGAGGACATGTTATTGATATGGAATGATATGAGATTGAATATTGAATTAGAGATAAGGTGAATGTGGGCGGTATGGTTACTAGTTTAATGTAAATTATTTGTTAGTGTAAGTGAATAAAATTGTCTTATATGTTCACCTAAATTAATTCAATAGCTTCTTAAATATATACATACACATATATATATATATAACCGTTTCATCTGTTTGTACGTATTATTTCACTCAACGAAAACGTTAAAAATATGTAACTAAATTAACGGTAAGCTTAATGTTAAAGAAGCAAAGAACAAGTGATCGAATTATTCTAATTCTAGAAAGTGCAGAAAGTGGATAATTGGAGTTCCTGTGTAATAACTTTGAAATTAAACTATTTAACCTGAAATAAACTATTAAAACTAAGAAGAAAATCCAATGAAACATCTATTTGCATCATGAAAAAAGAAAGATGGGAAAAAATAGCTTGAATTTTTTATATTATTAACAACTGGCAGGGAAAACATAGTTAGTAGAACTAATATTTTATAAACTTTTAGGGGCCGGATCGATCAGTTAACAGTACAACAGGCATAAAAATATTTAATCCTAATTATTACAGGGGACTCAGATCTTTGCCTATAAAACTCGCTCTTTCGTACTGAATTAATGTGATACTTCTTTTCCGAGCTAGAAAATTATAATCAGTAATTTTTTTAACGCGTAGCCTTATCATATCGAGAGCTTCGAATAATTTAATTGTGAACGTCAAGAATACATTTATTAATTTTTTTTGGAGAATACTAAAATATAATCAGCAAACTTGTAATTACATAATTATTTTTAATAGCCCAAAGTTATGGGAAATGAAGATCATTACAACTTTCCTGATCTAGAAAAGTTGTCTACTTAATTTCTCGTCACTTAACAGCTAGGAAATAAAGTATTATTTCATTATTAGAAATATTCAAGCTATTTGCAACATTGATAATTTAGAATCGAATTTTTGCAATTCAAGATTTGTGTCATTATTCATTTCTATAAACAAATGATACTATTGATAATAATATGAACTAAAATTTCCGAGTTCACATTTGCAGTGCATATTTCGCTTTAAACTTAGATACGTAATGTATTTCAGATTTGCAAGTCTTAATTCTTAGAGTTTCTTTCAAAGCCAAATATTACCTGCTATTAAAAAATATTTTGAAACATACATAGGTGGAAGCTTTTGTTTATTTCCATTGAACATTGCTAAATTTTTGACTGCAAAACTGATGAAGATCCTAATTTAATGTTCAATTAAAGTTTAAAGAAAATAGTTTAAAGTTCGAAATACTTAAAATCTGAAATTTATTAATAAATTAATCTACCTATACATACCTGTTCGTCAGTTTCCTACGTAACATTTAGTAACGCGTTTTCTCTTCTAATAACAGGCTGAAACTTCTGTAACATCACGTTATTACAGTATGCAAAAGATCTTGGTATTGTTGAAGACTATAATCTTTTATTGGGACTATGATGCTTCTTAAGATTTCTGTAGCATTCAGGTGATTCTTGACTTCGTATTAAAAGTTAACAAAGAAGAAATGATGGATTCCGCAACCCGTTCTGTTGCACTGAAAATGCTTAATGTCATCGTCTCAAAAATCAGTGGACTCATAAGTCTACTGCCTGTTGAATAAAGAGCAGAGACATAGGCGCTGGAGCTGCTGTTCGCAGCATTCTTTTTCCTTTTTATAAAGCAGGCAGTGTATAAACGACTAGATTTGATGGTAGATCGGAAGTAATTCCTATGACCTTGGATCTCTTTCTCTTGAATCTAGACATGTCTTTCAAGTTCTTGACAGCAATAAACAGAATGTGAGACTCGAAACGCATTATGCGTGCCAACATCTTTTGAACATTCTTACTTAGAAGCGCTACTTTTGGTTCCAGCGTACTGTAGTGTTTAGGGAAATGAAAGAGCAGTTTTTTTTTTGACAAGGAAAGAAACGACTCTACTCCAGACGCAAATAAATTTTATGAACTTTCATTCTGCAGAAGGACTGAGTGATATGGAATTTAACATAATTCATGTTTCAAATTTGTGCATAAAAGCTAGGGAAAAGGCTTGGCAGTGTCTGCTGGACAAGAGATATAATATCCCTGATTCTCCTCGTGCTACCGCCTGTTGTATCATTCTAGCTTTTGGCTAGACACGATTGCCTCGATGCTCATCTGTTTCACATTAGACTCGGGAGTTCTTTAGTTTGTTGCCTTTGTGACTCTGACAACATATGAACAAAGAATATTTAAACACGTGCGCTGATACAGCATTTAATAGTTTTAATTCTGACATCCAGAAATACTGGAAAGCAAGACGGCTGATGCCAAAAGTGTCCAAAGTCAACCATTTGTAATTAAACAAATAATAGTTATGAGTGTAATAGAATAGATATATCATGCCACCTATTTTTTTTATTTTGTATACGTCTTGCATCAGAAACATGAAGTAAATTTCTCATGGTTTCAGTAAAAGTCCACTTCATGATTTTGTTTCCTCCTATCCCAGTGATTGCTCTTAACTGTCATTAACGAATAAGAACTACCATATCTCTAATTCTATCAGCTATACGTACGCTTTGAGCATGTACTTTCATTTGCTTCAACTAATCATTCGGTAAAACCTTGTGAATTCTATTCTCATTGTATGCTTCTTAAAACTTTTAACACAACTTTTCAGTACGAAACCTCATGCACTGACCTTTCATTTCACAAAATTTGAATTTAATTTCATAAAATTTCAGCTGAAATGTGGAATAATCCAAATTATTGATATCCGGAATTACAATTATGCGGATTACCTATTAATTCTAAGTAAGTAAAGCTACATTTGTTTATAGCTGCCCAGTCGGTATGGTGGTTAGGGGAACATACAGCGATACTGAAGAGCCCGGGTTCAAATCCCAGAGAAGGCGTGGATGGTCGGGGTAATGGAGCACCATCCAAGCCTTCTCTGGGGCGGCATGGAGGCACTTTAAATATGCGTCAAGCCGAAAGTCCTATCGAGAGGTTGTGGTAGATGAAGAGGAGGGGGAAACCCTCGGACCTGGCTCCCAGGGGTGCTCTTCTTCAAAATTGGAACGGAAATGAGCGAAGTCGTACTGTCCCCTGGATGGCGCTCAAGGCTCTTGCCAACGACAGGGGCAATCTTGCTGTCCTTGCTAAGATGAATGCTGTGGGCTTGTTCTGATGTCACTGTCAGGTAAGTGAGATAAGTCACAACGCAACAACAACAACATTTGTTTATATAATTCATTCACTTCTTTAAAATCTTTCGTTAATGTTATATAATGTAAAAAGGTAATGCAAAATACCACCTATGTTTAAAACCTATATTTACCTATGTTACGTATATTTACCTAAATTATAAACCTATATTATATACACATATATTTAAAAAATATTAAAATATATATTGATGTTTAATATAAAGTATTTTTTTTATTTTACATCAGTGCAGATAATAATGGCAAAGCTTAGTTTTGGTACAGAGGCTGCTCGCACATTTTTTAGACGCTGTATATTGTATTCACAAAACTAAATTACATAAAATTCTTGTGTTTTAAATGTTCTATTTGACATCCTTTATTCTGAACTATCTTTCGGCACCGCAATTTCCAGGATAATAATGCCTTTTGAAGTGTTAGAAAAAGTATTCTATCCCATTCCTCCCGAACAGCTTTCCAGAGTCCTGTTAGGGTTTTGGGACAAAGTTTGGATAATACAGTTTTTAAAAGTCCGAAAGCACAAAAATCCATAGATGACGCATCGGGAGATTTAGTAGGGATATCAGTGAAGTGTATGGCCTTGATACCAGTTTTTTGTTCCATTTCTTTTAGGAAATTTACAGTGGATTTTATTGTGTGACTTCTAGCTTTGTCCTGATGGAGTCTCACAGATTGATGGCACTCTGGGTAAAGCGATGGTATCTCATTCAGAAACATTGGCGATAAAATATGTTCCTGATAGTATTTGGAGTTAATCTTGACATTTTTTTTGCACTTTCTTTATTTTTAACTTGCCATTATAAGAAAAACCAGCAACAATCATGAATCCCTTAGAAAAACTTTCTTTCGATTCTTTGAACCATGTGCTTAAAATATTTTTTCTCCCCTTTTATGAAAATAAATGGCTCTTTTTTGTTACAAGCATTTAAATACAGCCATGCTTCATCTATTGTGACAATTGTTTTCCATTTTTCTTTGGATAAGTGTTTTTCATATAGAATTCTGCAGCGCGTCCTGCGTCGAGCGATATGCTTTGGAAGAAGACGATACACATTGCGTTTTTTCGCTTTCTTAAGATTTAAATCAACGTTTATCATTTTGTTTACAACGGACACCGAGCATTTTAATGATTTTGCAACTGTCCTTTGACTAGGGGGATTTTCGTTTAACATTAAACAACGTACCTTTGCAATAGTCGAAGATGTCCGTTTCATGTTTGTTTCCTTTCTTTGACGTTTGTTTTGATGATAATACCTACCGACACTTTAGATATCACAAAACCATGACTCTCACGTTGTTTTTGGATAACAGAGCATGCATATTTCTCTTCGGAAAGAGCGTAAATGTAGCCTTCTAACCACTGCTTTGTTAAATTCGCCATTTTGAATAAAAACAAAACTTTCAAGCCACAGACGATAATTTTGACTTTTAAAAACATAATGCAATTGCAATTACTTCTTTTGCAGCAAAGGATTTTTTATTACCGCTTACTAAAATCGTCTAAAAAATGTGCGAACAGCCTCTGTAGAATATATATTGGATTTATTACGGTGTATTACGGTGAAATATCACATATGGGTTATGAAATTTTTTGCACAAATCAAAGATAATTCCTTTGACTATTTTTTAGAATAGCCAACATAAAAGCAGTGTAACTATTCGAAACTACGAGAATAAAAGTTAATTCATTCTTTCAATTCAGTTGAAAAGAAGTGCGTTGTGTGTTTAAGCAAATAAATACAATGTGATAGACAAATTTTATTTTTCTGTCAATGCAATTTGATAGACAAATTCTATTTTTCTGTGACACGTTTTTGAAATAAAAACATCCACAGCTTTTTCTGGAATAAAGAGAAGGAGTAAAACTTCTCAATTTGTATTAAAATAAATATTTGTTTAACGTCAAGGAAAGTTTCCGGATATTTATAATTTTAGAAATTATGAAAGGCTGTAGTCCCAGTTAGTTTAGCTATGTGGAAATCTACTACCCTTTAAATTTTTGGTTCTTCACAAAACTTAAGGTCCTGTTTTTAAATTAAAATTTTTTGTGTCTGTTTGGGGATTATTTTGAAGAATTTTGTATTGTTTACTCTTTTCTTCTGGTGAGTTTAGATTAGTGATTTGATGAGGTCAGCTAGCTCTCATAACTGTAGAAGATTTTAATATATAGAGCCAGAAAACAAAAGTATCAATTCCATGGTCTATTTTTCATAATTTCAGTATTACAGGATCTGAAGCATTGTTACACTAATTATTCAATGGAAAATCTGATTAAAATAGACAGTTTAAAACATTTAACCAACAGTTTTATCAGTGTATTCCTGCACGCATAAATGATTGAAAATTAAAACACAATTTTTTGGTCTTCCGTTACAAATTGTTACGTTTAAGAATTACATTATTGGTATATTTTGAACAATTCTTTGGAAGTGGTTTCAAATTTCTCAAATGCAATTTTAATATAAACTTCTTTAGTTACTGATTTATAACTAAAAAGGAAAATTTCTACATTGAATTAAAAACACCAGATCTAAGCAATCTTCTGCAAAAATTTCAAATCAAATCTCAGTACTTGAGAGGGGCGTAGCCTAGGTTGGGACATACGAGATGAACCGACATCACCTTCGCAATAAAAAGACATACACATCACAAACAGGGCCTTCTGGCTGACACATTGGAGCCCATGTAAGGCTTTGGCTGTATGTGTGCTATCGATATTGGTCTGATATTCACCTTACGCTAATCACTATATCATGCGCGGCATATATTTTGTTAGCAAAAGTATTTAATTTATTTTCACTCGCAAACTTGGGATTTTAGATTACTGTTTCATAAATTTAATAGTCTTCGACTGCGAATTAGGAATCGGTCGCCTCTAATAATGCATTTTGTTCGCGAAATTTTTATTTTCTGAAAAAATAAGTTTTGGAGGCAATGTTGAAAGACGTTTTCTTAATTCCAGATCCTAAATAAGTGTATTTTATATTACGCTTGCATTTTTTTCATGGCCCTTCATATCCCTATTTCTCGCAAACCTTCGAAAATATTTGTATTAATGGCATTATTTTAATTCCTTGCGGAATGTTTATTAAGCTACTTAAATGCTAGGTGTAGAAAAATATTAACGCAGTTAAAAAGCACGAAAAAGGAATATTTAAATGTTAAGAGCCATAATTAAAACAAAAGAAACACATGCCAAAGTGAAACATAAAGTTAGCAAAGTAACAACCTTGTGTTTGGCGTAGATTTAGTTAAGAAATTATCGATTTCGAGAGCAAATAGGTACAAGTCGCTCTTCATCAGGACCAAAGAAGTCTTGCAGATTTCTTTGCTGCTGATGAAGAGTGACTTGTACCCTATACCCTGTATATACCCTGTAATTAATTTTAATTTATTCTCCAATGTCTTGTAAGCAATGCGTTTTAAAACTAGACCTCAGAAACTTCCTTTGCCTTATTTTCAAATACCCATGTATAAATTATCAGTTTCAAAACAAAGACGCTGGGATTTAAAATTAAAAGAATAGCTTCTAAGTTACTTGGTCTGCATAATAAAGTTCCATTAAGATGGACATTGAAAATTATTAAGGAAATTGCTATCCATACTCGGCACAGTAATTTTTCATGCGGCTAATTTTGTTCATGGCAGTGCAACCGAGAACAATTATATCATGAAATCTAATAAATGCTTAAAATTTTAAAAAATAATAAATGAATTCTCATTAATATAATCCCTCAGGATTGATGCACTTGAAGACACGATTTTAAATAAAAGACACATTCCATGAAACACTAAACAAAAATTACATGTTTCCAGGGCTTAGATTTACTAAATAGGACCTAACGCAAGAAACAGCGCTCTGTCATCTATGCTAATGCTTAGATCGAAATGGAAAAATGTTACTTACAAATTCCACAGTCTCGCCTAATAGTTTTGGATTAGATAGCCTAATCAGAATAGACGCCATAGCACGAATTCCAATTATTAAGGTTTTAATTCCTCTCTTTTGACTTCTAATACGTTCGTCATTAATTTAAACGCCTTTTCATTTACGTATAAACAATTTCCTTCAACACTTTTAAGTGTACGCAAAACTGAAGAATGTTTAAGTAAGTAAAGCATTTTAATTAAAATCATGGTATCTTTGTACGTGTAGCTATCAAGGTGACCTAGATATTTCAACCTTTTATTTGGAAAGGAGCATCTGTGTCTGCCCTATTTAGCGTCTTCGTTAAATATACATTTAATTCAATGGTACGTATTATCCATGTTTTTATCCTACTCCCTGCCTATGAATCTGATAACAGATATTTTCAAAATTCTAAACTTCGAAGCGGATATGCATTCAAAAGTCGTGGATTTCAGGGATTCATTTTAATGTCTATTTTAAACTGCACTTGAACTCCTCTGTATCTGTCTTCCTCTGTAGACTAGCCTTTAAAATGAATTTAAAAGGCGTAATATTTAGTGTAAAGAAAACACGATTGCTTCTTTTATGTAATGTGTGTGTATTCAGGAAATTCAAAAGAACCTTCGAAACAAGCAAATTAATTGAAGAATGAGAAACTGTGGTTCGTTAGCTGGCACTTATTTTTGTTTCAAAGTAACAATGGCCCTTTTATTAGATACTAAAAGCAAAAAGATTTAGGATAAAACATGGACGCACTTTTTTCTAATAAAATACTTCATCAATCATAATGACCAGCGGCAGAATTAACGCATTTCAAGTGAGCCTAAAAAATCGATAATGGTTTCTCCTTTATAACAGTATATATTAAACAAAGAAAAACGCTCTTATAAATTACTTTAAAAATATGTTTTTCAAAATAACATTTAACTAGATTTTTTAACATATTTTATATCAATAATTAAAACTCTGATGTAGTATGTAATAGCGTAAACTGATACAACCATCTGCAATGTGAAAAATACTTTCGGACAATGGCATTTGCATCAGCTTATTAAATTTGTTCGTATAATAGCTGCTGCTACATGACGAATAAAAGGCAAAATAAGGAAGTTTTTTATGGTAATTAATTGCCCTATAAACTCAAAAAACACTTCCATTGCAAAAACTTATGAATTTTTGTTTTCTTGTTGTTAAAAGTAGTATAATTAGCCCTCCTAAGATAAAAATTAATACTAAATCTTAAACTAATGCAAAGCATCTTTAAAAGTTTTATGTAAAGGTATACGAAGTTGATAAATAACAAAACAGTTTTTATAACAATTTAAATAACTTTCTTTCTTAACGCAGCTTTTCTAGATTTGAAATGTGGTTTCTTATTTCAAAATATTTCTTAAATCGATTGTATAATAATTAAAATGTATTAATAACAAAATTAATTAAATTCTCAAACAACAAAATTTTTAATTGAGACATTATTATCAGTACTTTCAAAATAAATATATATTAGATTTAATTTCCCAAAAGAGCATTAAATGTTGCGTTGGTTGATTTAATGGTTTTCAGATTTTAATAAATCAAGTTTAATAAGTTTTAACATTTGAGAATAATAATTCTTAATGCTTGTGAACAACTCAAATTGTAATGTACAATTTCCATTGTGTTTATAAACATTTAATAGAATCATGCCTTTAAATGCTAGGTATTGGTTATTCATTTAAAAAAGAGTATAATTTATTTGTTAATAGAATAAAGATTATTTACGAAATTAAAATAGCTCAAAGATTATCTGAAAAAAAACGAAAGTATTTCAAAGAAATGCTGCAGTGGAATACACAACTTTGGAAGTTTAGAAGTGTTTCTTCTTCTACTAATTTGAAGATAGAATTTTCAACCATTGCTTACGATTCAAGAGTATGCGCTTGTTCGAGTTGCAATGAATTATCCAATTTTAAATTCTGATATACTCCTGGATATCATTTCACACTTTTATGAGGCTTATGATTTTTTACTTGACTTTCGGTTTTATTTTGTACAGCACACCTGTTAGAAATTTTATAAAATTACACTTGATCTAATAGCCTTAATATGCATTTAAAACCTACAACACAAATAAAAATGTTTCCATTAACTTAATTTCAGCTTTGTTAACTTATTTGTGTCCAATGGCGGAGCAGTTCGTAAAATTTAACTAGGCTGTATCATAGTGGACGGAATTTTCGACAAAGTATATTTCATTATAGCAGTTGTGAAGAGCACAGATTTATTTAAAAATTAATAAAATAATTTTCTATTTAATTTAATATTAAAATGTACTTACGATAATTATGTTTCTATAAACTAAAATTTATTTATTTATTTATATCCTACAGCTATGAATGCGTTTCATGATACTCCTACATACATAGAAGGCTTCCGTAAATCAATAATTCTCTTTGAGCAATTACATACCTATTACATGATAGGCTTTACGTTTAAAATATTTTTCTGTATTTAAGCTTAATGCATTTTCTTTACATATAACAAGAGTGCAATAAAGGTATCTTATACGAGTTTCCCTTCGTTCACATTTATTGCATGTAAATTAAATTACATTAAAATGCCCTTTCTTTCTGTATATTGAAGTAAATAAAGTGCAAAAAGACAGATTTACTCTTTGATTTTCTTGTGAAACGCAGAGGTGCACAAGTGATCATTATGAATAAAGTAAGAATGTTACAAGTGAAGTTATTTTAAAAGAAAAACGATCTAAAATTATTAACCCTCTTAATAATCTCAGTAATCAAGGAAAATTATTTGTATAAAGTAGAAAATCGTTATAATCGAGGTTTATGACTTTGGAGTTGATCCATCATTTGATAATATAAAACAGACATCATTTTTACGTGATAGAAAATCTCTTTTAAATGTAACACTAAGATGCAATTGGCGCAAATTTCGAAACAAGTTCAAATATTTTAACGATTCTCGTTTCAAAGCTATACGAAATTTTGTTGCTTTTGCTGCATGATTCAATGAATGACGAAATACTTTGATGAGTCAAATAGGCCTTTAAGATATTTAAAAGTGTATTTCGTAAAAAGAAAAATTCTGTAAGCAAATTAATCTGTCGAAAGTATCTGAAATTCCGGGGATAAAAAATAGAGTTTAATGGTATCTTAATTGTTTCTAGTACATGTTTAGCTAGAAACATTTGAACACGGTTTAAATTTATATGTATGTAAAACAATGTATTAAATATCTTTACATATAATTTTTGTTAATTTGTAAGCTTAATCGATCTGAACTCAAAATGTAGAGACCGCAGGTAAATAAATGGCAAACAAATTATGCAATATGAAACGCTTAACAGTGTTGCTATTAATATACCTTTAGGAGGATCCTTGAACGTAATTTTTAGGATTTAATGTACTTTTGTTTCCATCTCTATTTCTCAAAATTTCCCAATAGTAATCTTTAATTAAAAGACCGCTTCTTAATGCATTTATAATAAAATTTTCATTTCTATTTTTTCCATTTAAAATAAGTAGCAAAAATGTCTGCATTTTAAAAAATTATTGTTTTATCTGCCTGAGATGTTTAGTATGATGTAATCAAGTTTTGTAACTTTGTTCAAATATTGTATATTTAGTTAACTGACAATCCTGATATTGTTTTCTCTATTAATTATAAAAGAGTACAGCAAATATTTCCAGAAAAAGGTCTTCGTAATTTATGATAAAAATATAAAATTGCCTTTCTCTGTTGTTAGATAACTCATTGGTTGGTTAATCACTCACTAATCACTAATACAACTCACTACAGAAAAAAACAGGTATTTCTATTATTTAACTGTACTCCGATAAAAAGGAAATGAACTTGGGCTAATTTATTGTCTATAGAGACAAACTCAAGGGCTGTTTACCTTTGATGAGATGACTTCGTAGTGGAATTTCTAAAGGAAATAATATAAACTGCTTATCGTAAAATTCATGGAATACCTCCGTCAGTCAAAATGCAGACCCATGCAGACCTCAATCAGTCAAAATCTAATTCTCTGAGCCTTCTTGTGAATATTATAAAAATAATGTTATTTGATTTTATTTTTCCGTGAACATTGATCACTGAATGAATATGCATTATTACGTACATATCGTAAAATATTTTACGTTTCAGTTTATCTTCGTGGATGCCTCATCCGCAAATCAAAATATATTTACATTTAGATCCTTCTGCTTTATCCCCCACTAATAACACGTAAACGTACTTTTAAGGCTAATTACTCAAATTCAGATCTCAAATATTGCAAACGCATTTCAAAATAAGCCTCTATTATAAACAGATGTTGACAGCTAAGTGAAGTTAACCGAAATGGCTTCTGAGGTAAGTTAACTGTTATTTAAAGTCATACGTAATTCTGTCACATCATGGTAGTAAATGGAATTATGAGTGGAGTAGTCGGGTTTCTTAAAATTGCAGCACTAATCATATAATCGGTACTAAAACTGAGAAATTCAGCGAAACAAGTTTCAAATAATTACGGTTGGCTCTGAGAAACTCAGATTTCAATGCAATTATGATATTTCATTGCGATGTACGTTTCCATGTTAAAATCCTTTGTATGCAATACAGCCTTTTCCATTTATTGTCTGGAAAATGCTTTAGCTTACTCTAACCTTTTGTACTGAAAACGAAGGCGGTCTTAATAATGATAATTATACCAAAATACACTATACATTATTGAAATTTTTAAAATTCTTTCAGCTGTATAGATTCGTATACTTACTTAGTCATAAGAAATAAGAGTTTGATGTACAAATTTTGACACTATATGATGTAAAACTTTAATTATTCTGAATGGAAAATCTGTTGCAGTATGTGAGGATTAAAAAACGAGCACAGCTTTAAACTTAAATGAATAATAATGCTATACTTCGGAAATTTATTTCTCATATTGTTTAATGTCCTTGTTTCACCTAAATTCCAAGAAAATAGCATTATCAGTATAAGAATAACATTAGACGTTAAATACAATAATTAGTACAAAATTTCATAGTTAGTCTTCATTCATCAAAATTAATATTTAATATTTCAGGGACGAGTGTTTTTTTAACAATTTTATTCATTTTCTTTGTGATCTTAGCAATTATTATGTCTTAAGAATTCTCAAAATTTTAGCATTCTTTGTCTGTACTCCGACTTCAATCTTGCCTTAACAAATTTATTTGAAATAAGTTACCATAATTTACGGCAATACTTACAAGGTATTTTCCTTTTCCTTCCTGCTTGGCTTTGCGCTGTAACTGAAAGCACGGCTGGCTAACATCCGGAGTTCCAGAGCTCGAATCCCGAAAGAGCGTTGCTGATTTTTCTTGTTCCTTGCTTTAATAAATATCTAATTGTCCTTTATCGCGTGTCTTCTAGTATAACTGGAAAGTGAGGCGGGCTGACAGATGAAAGATCCGAAGTTTAAATCCCGGGACTGTATCATTGATTTTTCATGTTTCCTGCTTCGAAATTAACCAAATGACTCTACAAGTGGCGCCAATACTAAAATGTGGTAGACAATATTTTTTCATCACCAGGATTTGGTGACTGAGTCCCATTCCTTCCCAGTCGCCCTTTTAGTTTGAAAGAATATATGGTATTTTCTCTCTCTTCCCCTTGCGCCTTTGTGGTGCCCGACTATTATCGGGATGTCCAGATTTCGAATCCTAGCGTGGACATTGCTCCTGATTTCTGCTTCGAAAATCCCAATGGCTCTACGTAGTTATAGTATAAAGAATCGTAGTAATGGTAGAAAATAATATTTTTTCATCTTTTTGTAATTCGTCCTTGTACTTCACAACTGTTTTAAAATTACAGGATACAATAGAAAAATAAACACGATACTGTAAATTTTGAACTGCACTATAACAACAAATTTTAATTTTTGATTGACTAAAAATGCTCGCATCAAGAAAACAAATAGGAACTACAGGAATACATTCTATTTCTTTTCCAGTCATTTCATATGCTTTGGAATTCTAACAAGCAAAATTACCCTTTCGTTCCCCTGACGTAGGTTCATAATCAGTAATGCAAAATGTGTATAATAGTATAAGCTTTGATGGTTAACAAATGAAATAAATTGTGTAAAATTAAACATATAACTTTTGGGGTATCAGAAAACTATTTCCATGAGAATACATTTCAAATGTGCTTTGTTTATTTTCATGGAATCAAAAACGTGAAAATTCGCCAAACACTACTAAAAAAAGTTTCCCGTTTCTCAACCTGTGCTCCCCTGGTTTCATTCGAATCTTCAGTTGCTAAGAAAAAGACTCATAAATCAAAATCAAAATATCAATAGCCCTAATTAAACCACGTTTTTGAAATACTAATTCTAATGTAATAATGCTTTGTTTAAAATGAATGTTGACTGGAACCATCAAATTTCTCCCTATAGTAGTAATATACCTGTATTATTACAATTTTATATAATTAATATTTATGAAGCAGAAATGGCAGAAATCTTAAACAATTATAAAGAGGAAGACTCTTTTCTTTTTCCACCGATAATGGGGTAGCCATCTACTGTATTAAGTCAGCTTTTCTGCCAAAAGCCCCATTATCGAAACTATCTTACAACTTTACGTTTGTGCCATGTCCGCTCTATGTGTCCTTGGGATGTAAATCAAATATGTAAATCTAAAGATAGAAAAGAAAGAAAGACTGTTAAAGTTTACCTAATTCGCATGCGTTAAATAAACTAGGTCTTGTTTTTAATTGTTTAAGATTAATTTGACGAAAATTTGTCTAGCCAGCTGCAAAGAGGAAAATCTATATTTTTTTTTTAAATTTGAGTTTCGAACACGATGATCTGCTTCTTCGTTTCTTCTCACTTTCTTAAATAAGTTTGCTTCAATCAAGTAATTGGTAACTTAATGCGTTCTTGCAAAATATACAACTTTGGATAGGAACAAAGCAGATTTTTCTTTGAAAAGTAACTCTACAATTATTTTGAGTAATGAACCAGATAAACTCAAAATAAATACATCGAGAATACACATAGAACTTTTAAGTGTGATTTCTAAAAATTTTACAAATTTTAGTAGCAGTCCGAAAATGGTACTCATATAAATTAGTATTTATCTAGATTTTATAAATAAACTTATCTAAAATCTGTTTTAAGATGACCACCCTGAATTAATATTAAAATTTATTGGTATTAGAAAATAATTATGATTTAGCATTGGAATTGCTTAAAAAACATGGGGGAAAAGAAAGTATTGTAAAGTCAAATATTAATAATTTTGTTAAATGCAAATGCTGCAAAATCTGCTTCCAGATTAAAACAAGTGCGGGAACAATACGATACAAAAGAAATAAAAAAAAACGGTTTGCAAACTCTTGATGTTGAACTAAGTTTGTATGGAAGTTTGCTTTTCCAATTGCATACCAAACTTATTCCAAATTCTATTGTATTGAAGTTTTATAGATAGCATGAAAAAATGATTCTTTTAATACGACAATATCATTAAATTTCCTCGGAAGAGAAATAGAAACACGAGAAGGAAATTTTTTGTTCCGGTAAACATGTGAAAGTGAATCCCGAACTAACAATTCTCTTAAAAGCTTAAAGCAGAAACACTCAGTTAATGATTTCCCAGAAAAGGAAAATAGATCCCAAAAAGCTAAAGCAGGAAAAGATACAGTTACATTCCTAGAACAATTGCAGTGAGTTCTCTGCAGAAAATTTGCGTTTTTACAATAATAATTTGCAGCCCAGTAGTGAAAATTGTCATAAGGAACGTGGGAAGAAAGTTGAAAGCTTAAAACAAAATGGTAGATATTTTTGTGGCTGCAGATGAAGCATGTTGTTCGGTCATGTAAATTAAAACAACAATTCATTAATTGCAATGGCAGATATAAAAGTCTTATTTTTGACGTCAAATATCCTAAGCTGAGAGTCGCGTAAAGCTGATGAATGATGAAAAGGCTTACTAATCTCTAAAATGCCATGAATCCTGTTACACAAATTTATCGGAAATGTGCACTGTTACAGAGTGCTTGAGCAATGTTAAAACAAAGGTAAACAATATTTGTATCCCAAAATATTTTATAAAAAAAAGCGTTTTTGAAAGGATGCGTTTACCAATTTACAGAGTAATTACGCTTTATCACAACAGAAAACTTGAAAAATGAACAATGCCGTCGCCTAGATTCGAATTCAGGGCCTCCCGATTGCTAGATGTACGTGCTTCCGATTACACCGAAACCGCATGTTAAGGAGGGTGAAAATTCCTTACGAATTATCAGTAGTGAATTTGTAAGAGTTAATGTGTTCACAAACAGAAAAAAAGAACAATGTTAGTATCGTTTTGACTTACCGATTAAACACGAGAGAAAAGAATAGTGCAGACACCTTAGAAACAGAAGTAGTAAGTGACAGTACTTTGCCAATCCTAGTAGAAAGATTACAAAATTGCATACAAATTAAAGGGTTAGAATTATCAGACACACTCCATTTTAGAAACAAAGACGAAGGAGCTTCGTTACTTATTGTCCCAGCTATGTATTTCAGGATTGTTGCAGGAAGTGTCTGTCATATATCTGAATCACCAGAGCAGCAGAAGTTAAATTAGGATGGTCCGTGTGGAGGACAAAAATGCATGTAATGCATCAGAAACTTTTAATACTGTCATACAGAATTTGTTACGAGTTAAAAATAATTTAGAATTGATTCGACGTCCAAATTAATGACAAAGTTGTGGCAGTTAAAATCTTCAGGAATTTCTAATAAATCTAATGAAAGTCACAGCTTGGAAGAAGATGCTGCCTTTAGAAAATTTTTTTAATTTACAGAACTTGAAGAGAACAGATATACGGTTTGTTTGCGGTGGAATTAGCATACAGGGAAACAATTTCGGTCACTATGGATTTAAAAATATATTAAATTTCATGAGAGTTACAAAACAGTGATAGATCAAAACTGCAAGGTATCACGAATGAATCGTGGTATTTGAAAACTTTACTTTATGCTTCGTAAATTTTGATTAGAAAACAGAAAGATAACCCGAAACTTCACGTTATTTTCGATGCATCTCCGTATGCTAAAGGCTAACTGTCACTGAATGATAAAATCAGGGCTCAGTCTTTACTCAGATACCTGCAGATTTTGATTAAATTTCGAGAACATGAGATTGGAATTACAGGCGACATTCAATTACTCTTTCTTCAATTTTTTATGGCCTAGTGTTAGAAATGCAATGAAGAAAAAACAGAAAATCTTGCTTATGACACGAGTAATCCGTTGCTCAAAGCCAAGTCCATATTTATTGGGAAAAGCTATGACGGTTCACATATAGAAATGAGAATATGAGTATCCTTTTAGATAATTGCTTCTACGTGGACCACGTAACAGCAGGTACTGTATAATAAATAAAATAAATGAAGCGATAGTGAGTGTTAAGAGATATTTAGACAAAGGGGTTTTAATATAAGGAAATCGGTGCCAAATGACAACTGGTTGTAAAACGTCTCGGAAAAGAATGAAAAACAGTCAAAGTGCATACAACAAAGTTTTAAATTGTATCTATAAAAGAGCAAAGGATAAACTTCAAATTCAAATAACGCAACTTATAGAAGACGTGAAAGACAGACCATGACAAAACTACTAAGCAAGAAATATCGAAAACTGTCGAAGTTTTATATGATTCCCTAGGATTTTTAAATCCATTTTGCTTAGAGCATGAATTTTATTGCAAGAAAGATGGAAATGCGGGATTTCAGTGGAGTAAAATGTTACTTTAGGAATTGTCTATAATTTCGAAAGAATGGAAACAATAATTATCACAGAAATATAATGTAAAAATATTGAGATTTCAATAATTTGCAAAAGGAACAAAGAGAAAATTGTCAGTTACATTAGTTTAAAGAAACAGATAAATGATTATGGCACAGTAATCTACTTCAGGTTCTCAGGAGTTACTACGGTGCAAACTCGATTTGCAGTTTCAAAATCTTGAAAGACATCAATGAAAAATTTTTTTTTACCAAAATTAGAACTTATAGCTGCACTGACAGGAGTTAGATTATTGAAAGCATTATTAGAACATTTGAAAGCGATTGTGTCATATTTTTTGGTGAAGGTTCTTCTAAACATTCTATTAAATTGGGTGAAAGGAAGTCGTTGATCCAAAAGGAGATTCAAGAAAAATCTGAACCATTGGCTTGTAGATACTGTCCGATAAAAGATAACCTAGTAGATGTTATTACTAGAGGTAAAATTATCTCAAAACTGAAAACAAAAAAAAAGATTTTCAACTCCGAGCAAATTCAAACTCAGAAACGAAAAATTGCGAAAACATAGCAGACATGTAAGAAATTTAGAACATTTTTATCTTACAGTCATATTATCAACGATTTTATTTCATTTTGAAGACATTACCTCATCATCTATTGTACTCTTGTCTGGTCGTAATACTAATATTAAAATACTAATGTAAAATCCTTTTTCTATCAAAACATTTTTACCACTTTTTTCTCTTCATTGGCCATATTACCGACATCAACCATATAACTAATAATTCATGTCCTTCCTCAAAAGCTTATTAAGCTTATATGTATTCTGCTTCCATGGTCTTCACAAGGATAAAATGTAAACTATATTTAATTAGAAAGCTATCTTTCTGACCTGCGGAACACATTAATCGTCTGTAAGTAGAAACAATGGGTACAAACCTTTCCGTTGCCTTTCAGTGAGATTTCCAGTGGGAGTTTCAGTGACATCAAACATGGATAGTTTCATGTCAGGTGCAATAACCACGCTTCTAGCTGGATTCCACTTATAGAGGATGTCCCTCTCAGAATATCCAACTGCAAAAATGCACATAAAACAACGTTCGGTATTATCTAAAATACTTTTTGAAATTTATTTATCGAAAATAAGCGCTCTTATTACTGTTTAAAAACCTTTCTAATTGGTGATTCAGCTTTAATTTGTTTTGTTATAGGATATTGTTTTCAATTTTTCCAATAACTTTACGTGTTGTTACACAGAACATTAGAAAAACGAGACTATAGGCGTCAGTTCCTTAAATATTCATCACAAATTTGTAACTCTGGTATCAAGGTTCTCAAAACGAGGTTATTTCTGAACATTGTGACTTTTAACATCACGAGTAGGAGGATATGTAAATGTAAAATCTAACATTTTATGTAGTGCTAGTAGAGAGCAAATTCCAATCAGGAAAATATTGTCCTATTTAATATGTTTAACATAAGACATTAAATTCTTTACGTGCAGCAATCCAAAAAATCCACTAAAATCAAGTTAATTACTTAATCATTTTTAAAACTTATCGCGGAGAAGAACTGAAGGTTCTTTTAGATTTAGAAGGAAACCGTAAAATAAAATTGGCTTGGTTTGACAGTTAATTATGTTGTATTGAGTGATGCCGTGCACTGTATTGAATTTGTTGCTGGAACCGTGAAATAATTAATTATGCATACCTTGGAAAACTTTAAGAGTAGATGTACTAACATTCTGTTTTTGCATGCATAATAACAAGATGAATATTTTTAACAAGTGGGATTTTTGCTTTACTAAACTGTGTAAAACATTAGATTCCTTCCCTACCCACAGTGTTGTAAATGCTTTTCATAAAATTTGAGAAACTTTGTGATTATATAGGCATATCTAGAAATAGTATACCTCGTATTCAGGTTTCCCGAACACCCTATATATAGAGAATTAACACCGTCAGTAAGTTATAGATTATTTTACATTTTGTATCAAAAGAATATGATATTACTTAAAATAATTCACATTTAATATGCAAATCACATTTAATTTTACGCACCTGTCTAACATAGATAATTTTCTTTAGCTGAAAGTGATTTAATACATATTTTTATTACATTTTTCATAAATTATTTACTAAAAAATCAAAATTGTTTATTAAAAGGTTAAAGAACAAATGTATGAATATTATCACATTCTAACTTTACGGAGTTGCTTCAACTAACAGGTGCTATTACAATCACAACGGCTCCATCGGCAACCATTCAATTTGTATATTATAGAAGGGTTTTAACAAACAATTTTCATATTTTATCCTAAAAACTTACATTAATAGAAAGAGAAATTTTATATGCTTACAGCTTCCAATTTGAAGAGGGCATCTCTGCACATCCATCGGAAAATTCTCTAGTTTCATAGGGCAGCTTGCTCGTATTGTAAGTCTAAATGAAATGTAAATGAAATAATACATAAGTTCACATGCGCTAAAGACGATAAACCTTGTGAAATTTTAGAAAGTCTTGGTTGAAAAAGGAATGTTGTCTAAATCTAATAGTTTTTAAATTTGATAGTTAATATGATACATAAATTTTGTTTTCAAATTATGGGCACATTTCAATAGAATTTAGACAACACTAATTTCGTGAAGATATATATCGCTGAAAAACGTAAATGTAATTTTTAATATAATTGATGTAACTAGATATGAGTATGTAATATGAAATGTAATTAATAGCACTACGCTTAAGAATAAGTTCTTACTTTTAAACTATGCCACAAGCTAGTAAATTTGCATAATTTTCTTATCTGAGTGAATATAGTGACATCAGTCAAGAAGGATAAGCTAGAGTTTGGGATCTGTACCGATGTGCCGTGCTCAACTCCCGAAAAAGACACGGATGGTTACAAATGTATAGCGTCTACGCAGCAAAGCGCTCTTAAGTAAACGACTAGCGATAAATCCTCTCGAGTGGTACATAATAGTGGAATAAGGATGGGAGACCCTTGAATCGCCTCCCCCGGGATGTTCTGCATCAAAACTGGAGTAGAAATTAGCAGTTTTAGCAAAGTCCAGCAATATCTACTATACCTTCGGGAAAGCACAGATGCCGGCCTTGCTTTGATCTGTACCTGTTAGTAAAACTGCCAGCTTCCCATATGGATAATGGTTAATAACGCTGACTGCTGTACCGATGGGCTCGAATTTGAATCTTTGAAAAGTTATAAGGTATTTCTCCCGTCTTCTTCGCATGCCTTCGGGGCGTAGTAGTCAGCACGCTCCGCGCGTGAGAGGTCCATGTTTCGAGTCGCGATGAGGGCATTGCTCATTTTTCATTTCTCCTGCTTCCAAATAAATCCTAACTACAGTGGCGCCGGAAATAAAAAGGGTGGTAGATAATGATTCTCCACCACAGGATTTGGCGACTGGGGTCCTGATTTCCGGTCTCCCTTTAAAAGGGGGAGTATATAAGGTATTTCTCCCGCCTTCTTCGCATGCCTTCGTGGCGTGGGGCCAGCACGCTGGGCGTGTATTCCAGATGTCCGTGGTTTGAGTCCCGGCGAAGGCGTTGCTCATTTTTCTTCTCTCCTGCTTCTAAGTAACTTAATGACTCTACAAAGTCATCGCTGTTTGTAAGTGTATAGAGTCTGTGCGGCAAGAGTGCACTCAAAATACACGGCGAGCTGAAAGTCCTCTTTAGTGACTAATGGTAGGAGATGAGGAGATGGAGACCTTGAACGTACCAGGGTGTTCTCCATCAAACCTGGGGCGGAGCAGTGCTTTTAGTGAGACGAGTTGAAAGCTGCACGACCAATGGTGAAATTCTTGTATCCCTCCACTTGTTTGCACTTGTTTGCACCTTTAGTAAACCTAATAATTGTGAAGGCGATCAGTGTTCATTAGCTTAACAAATCTTTCTTGTTTACATTGTTCCTGGACATATTTTTATTTTTAAGTTTTTAACGTTTTTAAATTTTAATAGCTATCCATCTTCTTTAATATCTATCTATCCATCTTCATTTCTTCCTTGAAGAAATTTCTCTATTGGGATAATTTTAAATCATCGCAAGCAAAACAGTTATAAATAGAAAGGCGACTGTAGGTGCAGGCATTATTAATCAGTTCTCCACCTTATCCTAATGTGAAAACTTATCGAAAATGACTACGCTAAAATATGAATGCTTTATATTTATTTGTATGACTTCGAAGATACTGCTTGCTTATTTATTTTCTTCTTCTTGTGAAGATTCGCATCTGTAGTTTCTGTAAACATTTCCTATCATTCTGACGCATATTTATTACTTAAAAAAAGAATCTCTCAACTTAAACGATTGCTGTTCACTATTTTGCGTTTGTTATTGCTCAACGTAAATAATCTTCTCCTCTAAATATTAAAGTTTTTTGCATTAAAATTCTGTGAAATCTGGAAATATTGGTTCAGAAGTATCTTCATCTTATTTACTTTTCTTGCCATTCTGAACTCATCAAAATTAATTTTAATTATTTCTGTTATATTATAGATGATAAGGATCAATTATTGGATCATCTGATTCTTCATGAAATTTTCCAAAGGAATTACTGCGTATAAAGTAGCCTAATCACGCATCACAATAGTACATATTTTACGTTAACTAAAATGCAATAAATACTATAATAAAACAGCATATTTCTCTTCAGCGTTTTGAGTATAAAATTTATTTAAGTGTAATTGTAGCATTTCGAATACTTGTGAGGTTTATGTTAATTAGTCATTTACTTTATTATTTTATCTGTATTATTACTTTTACTTTCATCATCCCTCACCAAGATAAAAATTAGCTAATTGAATGTAAGAAAAGAGTTCTTGAACGTTTTAGAGAAAGTTTTGGCAACGTCGCTGACTTGTTTAATATTTCCTAACCTATCTCTGAAAATTACTTTAAACAGGCGTTAACCTTTTGTTAGGCGAGTTTGTTGGTGAATTAAAATAATTTGAACCAACGCTTGAGATAACTTTTTATCATGAATTTCCCGAGTTTACTTTAAATTTTAATCTACATTTTAGGTTAGTTTAAATTTCTCAACGAG
>KK119665.1:381545-430103 GCA_000611955.2 Stegodyphus mimosarum
ATTTAATAAAAGGCTGTTAAAAACCGTCTTGAGTTAAGGCTGTTTTGATAGGCGGGATGATAGCTGGCCTGTCAGTTTCAGAAGGAACCCAAGTTTTGTTTCAAAAGTAGGTGTTCCACTATGCATTTATTTTAAAGCAAAATTTAAAAAGTTGCCGTTTGTTAATTTCCTTACTTTCTTTAAGATCATAAAAGCTGTAAATAGTAAACTTTAGAATTATTTTCACTAATTATAAGAACTTTCTTCTTCAGTTATCGCTTTACAAATACATCATGAAAAAGGAGAACAAGCACTTACCTGCAAGAATATAGTACTCTTCCATCGCGATACAATCGGACGAATTTATTGGGCGTCGTAATTGTATGTAAATATGAATTTTTACCATTGTAGAAATATGTGTCTGGTCTCCATATCTTCTCTAACATTGATATTGAGAGTGCAAGAGTTGGCATTTTACTTGTGTAAGCGAGTCGTCGGTCAACCCAACTTTGACGGAAATAGCAATCCATGGAATACGACTAGAAAAGAATAGTCTTTTATAATTAAAACTTTGATTACTAATTAGATGGGCAAATTTATGTATTTATTAACAGAAGCATCAAAATCATTTACTTTTATAGTATTAAAATTATGCTACTTTCAGTTAACACCAAACGGACATACAGAACAGAAAGAAATAATTCAAATGTATATGAGAATCAGTATTCGTTCAGATGGTATTAAATTCATTAGGCTTTAAAAAACATGAAATTTTCATGGTCAGTTTCGACATTTTAAAATCGCAGATTCATTGAAAACAAAGGCTTACATTATGAACAACTCGCAAATAAATATTTGAAATATGATGCTTCTAATAATTTACGTCTCAAATTTTAAAAAGATATCCTAACAGCAAAAAATGTTATTATACGCCTTATTCGGCCGTTAATGAAATTATTACGATAAAATTAACGATTCCAGATTGAGTTTGTAAGCGAAGAACTTCCGGGAGTGGGAGAAAAACTACAAATACGTTCTGATATTCGAGACTTTTAGTGAGCAGGATACAAGCTATGCATCAAAGGAAACGGAAAATTTTCTGGCGTATGATTAATCAACACAACCTATTTTCAGCAACAAATTCGATTACATGAAAAGTTTTTTCCCAGTAAGTTTAACAGTAAAATTAATATAATGTGAACTAGATTTACGCGGCAAAACCTCTTTAACTAATTTTTATTATTTTGTCGACATTTACTGAAATATTATAATTTAAAAAATTAAAATATTACTATACTAGTTAAGAGTTTATTCCCTATAGGAAGGCTATCACGCTCATTAATAACGATTGCGACAATAAATTTTAATTTTATCTTATTACAATACTCGTTATCAAAGAATTACAGAAGTTTTCAACAGACAAAAACCGCCTAAACTGAACTAGAAAAATGTAAAATGCAGATATTGAGACAAGTGCCCAAAGGCAACAAGTTCTTTGAAGAAATAATAGCAGAAGAATTTTATAAGAACATACTTAGAAAACTATTCGAGTATCATTGAGGACAAAGATGAAACAAATTTTTTACAGTATTCAATATCTTACATTAGTTCATTCAAATGTAATGGTTGAATAAATTTAAACAACGTGAAGTCATTTTATAAGTTATAGTGCTGTTTGAAATGTTAATTTAAAATGAATAAGTAAAATATTATGAAACTCTTTCTTTTCAGATAAGGAGAGAATCGCTAAAGGGGGAATTTCATTTAGTAGCTATGGAGCGGAATATGCTGTTACATGTAAAATGAACGAGCAGAAACTTAAATTTTACCCATTTATATATAGATCACATTTTCTTGGATAATGCCATTTTAGGGAGTGTTGCTGGGCCAAATAATGTTTAAATAGACGTGTAGGAAGATATTACCATAACCAGTAACCATTCATAATTAGATTTCATGGAGCACAATGCATATATCTAAACACAAAATTTTATTTTTAGAACTGATTATTAAAATTCGCATGAGTCCATCTTATGGTAAAACCTTAGAGAGGTGGTCTCAAACTGGCGGCTCGTGGGCCGCATGCGCCCCCGAAGCATTTTTGTACGATTCACGAAGTCATTTTAATTAGGTATTTGTTTCAAATATGATTTTAGTTATCTGAAGTCCAAGTTTATATTACTTTTATTTCCATTAAAAACGAAAATGGATAACGTACTATAAAATCTATAAAGGGAGCTAATCAATATATAATGTGATATAAATCTTCTTTAAAGATTTGAACATACAGATTTAATTTTTATTCGCACTTGTCAAAAAATAACTAAGCGCACTTACGAAATTTTGCACTAAGAATAATCGCTTTAATTAGGAATTCTTTTCACAGTTGAAAATTAATAAGAAAAGAACCCGATTGACCAATGACCCTCTACAATCCGTAATGAAGAAATTTCTAATAATTTCTCTCCAAGGTTAAAATTTTATCAGAATCGAAACGCCATCAAGTGTTAAGCTGTAATAAGAAATAAAGATTTGTTTATCAAATGATAGCATGTTGGCCACTAGATCACTAGGCTGCGTGCTCTCCAATGTTTTTTCAATAGACAATTAAACTAAGAAAATTCGGAGCATTATTCAATGTAAGCAGCGGTCATATCTTGTATAGTTGAAGACAAAGTATACACAAAAGGGTCGACAGTATTAAACCAAACAAAAGGGCACGGAGACGGTTGTGACTTAACAACAGTCTGAAACCTGCCTCCATAGGTGTATGAGAAGCATCCAGAACAAGATGGGAATATAAGAAATAAAGAAATTTGTAATTATTTATGCAGAAACATATTTATTTTTACTCATGCGTTGAAGAAAAATTTAATAAAAAAATCTGAAAGTTTTCAGATTTTAAATTACGTCCAAAAGGGCGTTTTTTAACGTTTTGTGTGTTACCTTTATTTATTAAATATCATGTTCTTCGCACTTAAGCCATAAAATTCAGTTCAACAGCAATATCGCAAAATAATTTTAAAACAAGTATATCTTTAGAATTTCTGATACACAGTTCCCCGCGCATTAGATAAAAAGTTTTTTTTCCTCCGTAGAGTGTTGCCATTGCTCGCTTTTAAGTCGTTTGAGTTTGTTCATCAAAAATTCGTTAAAGTTTTACAAAATATGAAATAGATAATAAAACAAATTCCAAATAAGGGCTTCCAGATGCGCATATTCGGGTGGAAGAGTACGTTATTCAAAATTGGATAGCTCTAGGTACCGTTGTTTTATCACATTTGGAGATATATATATACATTTATGCAGATTCTTTACTATTTAATTTCTTTAACTATAAAACAGGGCTGCAATATTTTGTGGCAACAGTTTGAAAAGTGATTCAGACTTTTAATGTTTTAAAATCGGGAAGCGAAAACAACAGTCCATCAGGAACAAAGCCCCTTTGGACTAATAAGAGAAAAATACTAAAATATTATTATTTATTCTCAAGTTTTTCTCACTTGGTAAATTTTATCAGAAAAACCAGACAATTTTAACAACTGATTTATTTTTAGCTTAAATCGCAGTAAGTTATTTAATGATTAATTAAATTTGTTAGAATCATTTGAAAAAATGACAAACTAAGAATTTTATTTGTAGTTCTTGGTATATTCGAATAACACTAGGGAATAGAAGTTTCGTTGTGTTAGATCTGTTACTTATTTTTGACTAACTTTTCCTCTGAATCCCAAAATAACCTCAGGTTTTAGCTACTACATCAACTGCTTAAGCTACAGAATACCCTCTCTTTGTCTCAAATTTCATACAAAATGTGCATATAAAGAAAAATAAAGGGAAAACTTATTAAATTTACTGGTCACAAAAATGATTTTATTCATACAAAAAATACATTTAATTACTGCAGCCTAAATTTTGTTCATGCAAATGGTAAAGAATTTTTAGCAATCGATAAATATACTTTTTATGGTCGAAATTTCGCTTATGGCTTTTTCTGGAGTGTTTAATCTGTGGACATTCTCGCTTGATGCTACAACAATAGTCGGCCTTCTTATGCGCATCCCCTCTGCCTTGGCACCGTGCCTCCGTAACCTTCAAATCATACTGGAACCACTCACCGTGTTCATCACTGACTGCATCAAGAAGTTATCAAGCTGGCTAAGTAAAAAATGGAGTTTGATGCTCATATTGCAGCCAAGCGTTTTGAAGCTCTTCAAAAGTTGCTGGACAATTTCGCTGCAGGTTTTTGATCGTAAACTTCTTTGACAATGTTTCTGAATGCCAACCAAGCATTCTTTTATTGTTCCGATAAAATGTCCATCTTTAAGAAGTTGCCGAATCTGTGGACCAGCAGACACACAGGCCTTTATTTTTTCAAATGATAGGCTAGGAAATGCTGAAATTAGATACTTAAAAACAATGTCCTTCAAATGGCTAAGCTTTAACAAATTGTTTCGTGAATTTGCTTCGTTCTATGTGCAAAGGTGGAAATATAATGTTCTTTCTGCTGGCAAGTGCCGATAAACAATGTTTGGATCATCAGGATCCAGGTATGATATTGGCGGCCAATTCAACTGCACCCAATGCTTCTCACGAGTTCGACTGTCCCACGTACACAAAAAACAGGGATACTTGGTATATTCGCGTCGTTGCTGCTGAGGTATACAGCTGCTTCTGAATTTCAGCCTACTTTGGCTTCTTTCTTGGCAGTGTTACTTCATATTTTATTTTTGGTTTTCCCTATAACCATCCATTGTATCATTGCCTAGTTCATACTCTCCTTGATGCTGATAAGAGATACAAGATTCATCTAGGAAAATGCTAAAGATTTTCTCCTTTCTTGTCCTAAAAGTACCACCTGTGGGTAATGTCTTAACCCAAATAAACTGTGCATTAAAAGTAATAATAAACTGGGCATTAAAAGTAATAATAAACTGTGCATTAAATGTAATAATAAACTGTGCATTAAAAGTATATTAAAAAGTAATTTGCTTAATACTGAGAACACATGAAAAAATATTTAAACAAATTGTGTTTAATAGTTTTAGTGCTCTAAGAGATAATTTGTAAAGTAATATAAATTGAAAACAATAATGTAATTCAGGCATATTCTCACACATGAAGCTTAGCTTCAAAGGTGATAAATTTGGAAATTTGACCGAGTGCGTAACTCCATTTAATAAGTCACACACAAGTCAAAGCTTACAATCATTTAAAAGTTCGGCACTAGATCGCATGTACATTTATAGTTAACAAGACAACATTCAGTGTAAAGCAACAAACATAGGAAAGAAGTTGATCTTTTGTTAAATAACTTTCTGAAGTTAGTAAATCAATAAACATGATTAATTTTGAGTACGAGTTTTTTCATTTCCATAAAATTAAATATGATAAAGCTGGAAAAAAACCTGTATTTTGCTATATTGCAATAATTAATATTCATGATATATAAATTTATGGATATCATTATGTTCTTTAGAAACTAATCATATTTTCAGCAGAATCTTTAATTTATTAACACATTAATAATATTTTGTTTCTTCTTAAGCTAAAAAAATACAACTCAAAGACTTCATGTCAATGACGAGACAAAGATGAAAATATAATAACAAATTCCAAGGAATATTTAAAACTGAAGGCTGTTTGCTTTATTTTGATAGCAATGACTTTTATAATATAACTCATTATTTTCTAAATGTAATGAAAAATTCAATTGTAGTATAAAGTTTGAAAACTAAACTAAAATAAACATTAAACATTTAGAAGAAGACTTTTTGTTATCTCTTAAATACTTTCCAATTCACTAATTATTTTGAATTTACACTTTTGAGAGTAATTTCAAACAATGTAAGTGTCCTCGTTTACATCAGATTAATTTAGTCACATATTTAAGTTATTTCCCATGGTGCTATTTGTCTTTTTATCAGAAAACTTCAAAAGACATTTTCACTTAAAACACTTCTGTCACTAAAATTTTAGCTTCAATAAACCAACTAAAAAAATTAACTGTAATAAAATCGTACCATATCCACTTCAGAGACAGGGCCCATGCTACGGACCTCAATATCAATAAAAACTTGAGTCGCAGGACCTGTAAAATATTTAAGAGAAAGCATTATTTTAACATATTTTCTATCACTTAAATGTCATTTTACGAATGTATTTTTACAACTCTTTCAGAAATTTTGCTTTGCTATATTTCTCTTTGCAAAACATCTAAATTAATATTCGCTTTCGTTAACCGAAACAGTTTCGAAGAGTCTACATGGAAGAATAAAATATAAAACTAGGCCACAAAATAAATAATTAAAAATGGTCTTAAATTTAAAAAAAATTCGAAGGAAACTGACATAGGCATCTCTTGGTATTAATGTTTGTCCAAAAGAGGTAAATTTATGGAAATGCGAAATACTGTATTTTGTGTGACTCCGATCAGCCTATGATTTTTGAACATTTAAATAATTGTATTGCACTTTCTCGGTATGAGGACATTGTTAAAAAGCACTGGAGAGCCCGTGAACTAATGGCTTAAGCGCTAATGTTTGGCATTTGTAAAATAAAAATGAAAATGAAAATACTCAGAGAAATCTTTTATAACTACCAGAAAATTTTAGCAGGATAATTTCAACAAAGCTAAAGACAAAATTGTTGTTAAGAGACCAATTATGGGTATCGAATGAAAACTGATTTATTTGAACATTATTTTTGTGCTCTTCATGCGAAGATATATAGTTGTTTGAGTTTGGCTAATGTGCACGAACAAGCACTAAAAAGGCGTGCTAGCAACTTTCCATGAGTCAAAATCAGAAAAATGGTCTTTAAAGACATAATTTTATACCAGAAGTAATGCGACACTTCTCACTAAAAAGCGTGTACTTAATACTCTTAGCTACGTTCCTTTACTCCACTCATATTTTAAAAACTCGCAAGTGGTTCTATTTGTCTTTTACAGGATTTACAGCATCATATATCTAAAGGAAAAAATGATAAATATGTTTTATGCTAACTTATATCAATCTGAACTAATATTATCACATGCATTGCCTTGCAATGCTGTTCGAAATGTTTATTACACAAACTGTGCAAACAAACACTTTTTTTACGACTGTAACATTTTCTACATCATTAGATTAGCAACAGATATTTTTCTTTCTTCTATCTTTTATAACAGCTATTCTTCTTTGCATATAAAAATGCTTTGAATGTCAGTTATTTTTTATTACATTTTTAATTAATACGTCATTTTTTTGCTTCAAAACTGTCCTAAAGAGAGTTGCGTCACATGCATTTTGAAGCTCAAGAATATGCCATGTGGAAAGAAAACTTACGCACACTGTTTGGCGGCGTGTTAAAACGCATACTTGGTTTTGCAAATCTCCATCATTAATTTAAATCAAAATTTGCTGCTGTACAAATATCTAAAGGAAATTCTGCTTGTTATAAATCAGGCAAATATCTGAAAATTGTTTGTTAATCTCTTTGCATGCATAAAGTTCCGCTTTGATTGCTATATTTTTTGCGCTTATGCATTATGTTACCGTTAAATTTCGGAAGTCGTTAATATTCATAATATCTAACTAATCTGCATATTGCTTGATTTGCTCCATTAAAGTGCGAAATTATCTACAGAATTAAAGTTTTCCACACTTTAGCTGGCTTATATTTACGTTAGCGTATTCGGTATAGTTTAAAGTGCAAAAGCTTGTTCCTCACTTTCTTTTCCCTCTTCCTGCATAATAGAATAATTCTCCTTGCTACTGAACAAAGTTTCAGGAAATGTGACTGCAAATCTAAATGTTCGTCAAATAGGTGTGTCCATTGCCATGTAATTCAAGGGGACACCAAGCATAACATTGTAGTATTAAGTAAACATAATTTTATTATGTTTTTGGCAAAATTATATCCTTAATTTTAATAATATTTCATACCGTTTAATTGATTATTTACATTCTACTCTATTCGTTGATTGATTCTATTACTAACTTTTGCTGGACTCAATCTATCAACATTACTCTATAGATATATAAAGCTAAATAAGTAACCGTATTTTTCAACAAACATTGAAATCGTTAAATTATAATCTAACTAATTTTGAAATAAATTAATCAGTACATAAATCTTAAAATGTTTCACTAATTTCGCTATAATTTATCAGCAATGTGGTTATTATTAAACGACATTACTCATTACTTGATGGAATAAAAGTATAGTGTACTTTACAAGTAATAGCAACTAGTATTACTAAATTGTTTTTCTGAGTATTAACTTAAATGTGCAAAGATGATGCTGTTGTTCCAGAAAAAATATTACTTTAAGAAATTTGTAAGTAACGCACAGATTATCTACATAACATGCAGATCAACTAGATGTCGTGAGAAGTGAAATAATTTTCACTTCTCACGACTTCCCACTAGCAATGATAGCTACTCTACAAGATTATCTATACAACTTGATTACCTTGCAGAGACATTAGGTATTATTAAAGGGCAGAGATGAAAAAATGAGCAATCCCCTCGCTGGGACTCGAACCTCTCGAATACGTGCCGAGCGTGCTGACCACTACACCACGAAGGCATGCCAAGAAAGCGGGAGAAATACTTTATAGCCTGATTTGATTTTCAATCTGTATAATTCGATTGCCTGATTGTGGGCTTAAGCGGCAACACACTTAACGTTAGACACCAGCACATATATTTTAAATTATGCTAGGAGTTCTGTATTTATTGTAAGCCACTGCAAATTTTCAGATGAAATTCGAATACTGAATTTCGCAATAAGTGCGAAATACTCATGTATTTGAAGCAATCAATTTCATCTCTTGAGCATGTACCTTCTTAAAATTCTTTTAGTCTCTTTCTTTAAAGTTTTAAATTTTTTCTCTTGTCATTTAATATAAAGTACAAAAGTCAAAGGCTTATACACCAAAGACATGATTTTTCTTAAGCACTTTGTGTTTGATTAATTGCTCCAAGTAAACACAATTTGATACGCCGTTTTTCTTAATATGTTAAAAAATATATTTTAAATTTTTAAGTTTCTTCATATAATACATAATAAAGAAATCGTTTACATTATCAAATGGCCACATTTAATCATTTTCTTTTAATTAAAGGAGCATTATTTTAGTAGGAATCTTTCTTTTGCTGTAAAACGGAAAGATTTACAGTGAAAAACGTGTTAATTTATAAGGTATTTCTCTCACTCTCTTCGCATACCTTCGTGGTGTAGTGGTCAGCACGCTCGACGCGTAACCGAGAGGTCCGTGGCTCGATTCCCGGCAAGGCGTTTGTTCATTTTCATCTCTTCCGCTACATTTATTGGGTGTTTTGGATTTTTTCTAAGCTTTTCGGAAGTGAACTGAAATAAAGTTGTCCTAATTTACCCTCACATTTTCCAGGAAAGATCATAAAGAATTCCTTTATTAGAAATAAGGGCTAAATAAATAACAATGTTTTTGCATGCACATGTGTGTGCGTGCAACTCAATCAAAAATTAAATAATAACTGTAAGAAACAAGTCAGTAGGTAAAATATATGAAATATGAAAATTTACTAGACAGGATGTAAAAATGAACATTTCTTATTTAGCGATATAAACATTCCTTATTTGAGGACAGAAAACCGAACTTTTCAAATAAACATGATTTTAATGTACCCACATTAAAAGATCCAAATAATTAATAATCTAATTAGAAAACTTTGCAGACACTCATAAGAAATTTCATCAGTTTCTTCTGCTATCTTAGTAATTGCGAGTACATATTTCTTGATCGATGCAAATTTCAAGTATTTTTGCTCATTACAGAGCCTTCAGCTAAATGAACTTAAGAGTAGAGTTAAACATACTAGAGCCACTAGCAATGAGAGGTATCTTACCTTACATAGCACTTTTAATAATTAACACAAGGAATACGTTTTCCCATAAAATCCAGTATTCATTGAATCCGGCTTTTGGTCTGACATCATAATTAATTTCCTTAAAACTAGTAAACATTTTAATTTTTTGGAAAAATTAATCTGTTGAAATGAAAATTAACTAAAATTAATATAATTAATACGCATTAAATGGTAAAAACATTAAGTTTTAAATACATGTTTTAAAACTGCATTTTAGTTTTTGGTATTAAATTTTAAAAGTGACATCTTCACTCCTTCACTTTTCCTTTAACTTTAAATGAGATTTAAACCATCTACTAAATTTCGAAATACTAATTTGCATTATCTCTTATTCAGATTGGGCCTAATTTTCACATTTTACATACTTAGAAGACTAAAAGTGTTTTTTATAGCAAAATGATTTGACTTAGGAATGTTAATTATATACTGCTGAAAACTGAAACATTATTCCTTTTAGGCTCTTAATAATATGAGCCATTCTAATTAAAATGTGTAAAAGGTATTTCTCCTACCTTCTTAGCATGCCTTCGTGGTGTAGTGGTCAGCACATTCGGCGCGTACTCGAGAGGTCCTTGGTTCAAGTCCCAGCGAGGGCATTGCTCATCTTTCATGTCTCCTGCTTCAAAAAAACCGAATGTCTCTACATGTGTTTAGTTCTTATGCCTTACAAAAATAATAAAAACAAAGTAAAAAATAGGGTATTTAAACCTTTCAAAATTCGTAGCTATTTTGCGGAAGGGGATTTTTATCAAACATGCATTTGTTTTGTACGTTTACGGTAAAAAATATTATTCCTAGCTAAGCTTTATTGTTCTTGCTGCTAATTTTATCTTATGTATTACAAAGTGAGCCTAGTAAGAAGAAATAGGATTTTCCTATCACAAGTAAAACTTGAGAAGATAAAAACTTTTGGCACTGGAGATACCATAGAAAGGTATAGGAATTTCGTAGTGCAGAATTTGCAGTAGAAGAGAATATAGAGCTTGGTGCAAGGGTCCTACTTGTGACCGCCCATACTTCCCAAGAACCATTCCTTTTGTTACAACTTTTAAAGTGGTACTGTATATCTCAAAAGTAAAAAAAGTTTTGTTACATTCTGAAACATATCCAAATGCTCGAGTTATATGTTTCACATGTAAGGTTTACTTTACCTAACATGCTGTTTTTATCTTATTTCTTTCCTATATCTTTTATTTCTCTCGTCAGAGATTACATGAACGCAGATTTGGAGGAACTTAAATAAGAAGCGAAACTCTAATTTAGAGATAATGCTGTGGTAATCAGAGAGTATAGTTAATAGTCTAAGACGAATGGCCGTCCATCTAACCGACCCATGGATTTTTTTATTTATTTTGGACGGAAGGGTATTTGATGACAGTAAAGCACACTGAGGCTATCTGCCTAAGGAGATGATGTTTTCGATGAGGATTTTTTAAGGCAGACTGGCTCTTATACTTACATATAGGGAAAACCACGAAAACGCCCATGCAGTCAGACCGTTTGCCTAAAATCGAACCCAAGTCGGAATTACCATTGCTCAGGGATTTTACCGCTCGGCCGCTGGTGGGCTGGATTTGACGAACGAATCTTGTCTCTGATAGAAAGCAAGGTTTAAATCTACATTAGCTTGAGTGGAATTATTTGGTAGTGGAAAAGTAGACAATGCTTTGTACTCATTTAAATATTTCAGTTACTGAAAGCCTTTAAGTAGCGAGTCCTCTCGTGTGGATTGGCGAGAGAGGAGAGGGGTGGGAGACCCCTGGATTCCCCCCGGGGTGCTCTCCCTCAAAATTGGGGGTAGAAAATAGAAGTCCAACCTCTCTTCGGAGAACGCTCTGGGAATCATTCTTCCATGTGGTCATGGACACGACAACAACAACAGTTACTGAAAGCCTTTAAGTAGCGATGGCTAGTATTTGTTAAAATTTATTTTAACTACAAGACGTAGAATAAGTAATCATTACTTTTTAATTACTTTTTTAGTTTTACTTCTTGCCCGGGTTACTGTAGTTAGACTTCTACTTATTTGTGAAGACGGTAATATGTCGGATCAATGAGTGCAGGTATGTTAAGCAAATCAAGTTGCAAGGTTTCTGTAACCAGTTGCATTTATTAAGTCAGGAAGGAGGAATTATCAAGGAAAAATATCTGAGTATAAATTGATTCTTTAATTTGTTACACTAATGAAGCCGTTTCGGGGCTGTTCATTCAAAAGGACTTTGAAAGGACTCCAATGAGAACAGTCTGTCAGCCTAATATTAAAAGCTAGTTTACTAAGATTTCTTTGTGAATAATATATTTAAGAGCGGAAAAAGAAAACGTAGGATTGATATTACATCTTAAGCTTTAAGATTTACGTATAAACTAGATGAGAGCACAAAATCGAAATTTTATTTGTTTAGTTAGTTAAAAATCGAGATTAAGTAATGTTAGGTTAATACGACATGATTTCAATACAAACGATGAAATAACAAGTAAATAAATTTCCATTTCATATAAATTTCCTTTTCAAGGCACGTTCTTTTACTGTACCTTTTGGCTACTTTTTTTATATCACTGCTTTATAACTTTACCATTTTATAATATTTTCATAAAATCTTTAGTTAATTTTTTTACCTAAGAAGTATCAAGCAAATGTTACTGCACACGCAAGTTTATTTTTAACATTTATTCCATGCTATAATCTAAAATAAAATCATTAAAATAATAGCGCTGTATGGTATTTTCTCCCTCCTTCCAGCATGCCTTCGTGGTGTAGCGGTAGCACATTCGGCGTCTATTCGAGAGGTCCAGGTTCGAGTCCCGGCGAGGGCATTGCTCCTTTTTCACTTCTCCAGCATCAAAAAACCTAATTACTCTACAGTGCATATAAAGATTACTTTGAAAATTTAATGCAAGAAATATATTTAGGTTATGATTATTTTCCAAATTACATTGTGTTTCAAAAAACTGAATATTTACAAAAATTGTTCTTCAGTTAATAATTTTAATAAAAAATTTCTGCTTGTTAAATATGATCACACTATATCAGATGTTTCACATTATATGTAGCAATTTAAATCGTTGTCCTTACTTTGAATGGCAATAATAATAAATGGTATAAATTAAAAGCGTTTCTTATATTTGCATTCTGTGAACGAAATGCGTAAGCTTCAATGAAAGAATATTCTAATCATATTTTAAATTTTATAGCCCAATTTTTAATCGACTTGAGTGATAAACTGAGATGAATTTAAAAAGACATTTTTTTAATTACCGTTTCTTTAAAACGTAAAAGAAAAGACATGCATATTATATGTTGAGAAAAAATTTTTAGAAGATGAATCTGTTAAATCAAATAACTTGTAAAAGCACTAAAATTAATTATATGCTTATAAGTAAATTTTGATGTCTTGTGCTTGCAACGTCCATCGGCAACAGTGCGGTGAAGTTGCTGAACTCTGGTAGTTCGACCTGCGTTCTATTTCAGGTGAAAGGTTTGGCTGTATTGGACGTTTTCGTGACTCTCCCTATCTGTAACGTGGATAGGAGCCTTGAAACAAATCAAATAAACCAAACCAAATTTATGACTGTAAAATAATTTGAATATGCTATGCATTCGTCTTTAAGAGTTGTATATAACTACACTCATGTCCATAAATTAAGTATAATTCGGAGTCACTCTGAAATCCAACTCTAAAATAAATATATCACCTGTAAAATCACTACACACATCTTCAAGAATCATATGCAAATTTCAGGAAATAACCAGATGACACCGATGGTACGTCCCAATGACGAGAGTGTAAGATAGTGATATATAAGGAATACAGGCAAAGAAGTAAAATTGTTCGCAGGCGCTTTATAAGCATTTCAATGAAATAACCGAATAGTTATGACACAAAGGACGCATTTGGATGATTTTTTACGTGGTAGAATTTTCGGCCGTCTGGAATGTGGGCGTACCCAACTGGAAGTATCAGACGAACAGAAAGTATCAGACGAACTTAGAATTGCCCAGAGTGTCATCTCCAGGCTTTGGAACAATTCCAAGATGATGGTAATGTGAGTAGACGTTACAGCACAGGTAGCCCCAGAGTTACAACGCCGAATGAGGACCGGTATTTGGCAGTTACTGCCAAAAGAAACAGGTAGAGCACAGCCTCAGACCTGTCTCGTCAGCTCTCTTCAGCCATTGGTGCGACAATTTCAAGGCAGACTGTGTACAGACGCTTAGGGCAGATTGGTCTATATGCTCATAGACCTGTCAGATGTGTTTCACTTACTGCAACTCACTGTCCCCTGCGGTTAGCCTGGAGTAGAGAGCATGCATTGTGGACACCGCAACAGTGGGCTTGTGTGATGTTTTAGCAATCTGATTCTCGCCAGACTTTCATATGGAGAGCTCCAGACACCCGTTACCACCAAGAAAACATAATTGAACGACACTGTTACGGTGGTGCAGGAGTGCTCGTTTGGGGTGGAGTTATTCTGGGTTCCAGAACTGACCTGCATATTCAAATTGGAACCATGACAAGCCAAATCTATCGGGAAGTCATTCTGGAAGAACATGTACGTTTGTTTCCGGGCGCCATGGGCGCACAATTTGTGTTTATGGATGACAACTCCGGTCCTCAGCGTGGAAACATCGTAAGCGAATGCCTTCAAACATAGGATATCACCCGTATGGACTGGCCAGCATTCTCACCGGACATGAATCCAGTAGAGCACGTGTGAGACATGCTTGGCCGACGAGTTGCAGCCCGTCAACATCCTCCTACATGTCTACCGGAACATTGGAGAGTATTGCTTTTTGAGTTGTGTGATATCCCCCAAGATGAGATCGATAATTTGATACTCAGCATGACTAGGCGTTGTACGGACTGTATTGCATCGTCTGGGAGACATACAATGTACACTGGTGTGCACAAATTAAGGACGAGAAAGGACGAGAAGGTTTTTTTTCAATATAACTTTGTACAAAAGCTTTCCAAATCAACACATTTATAACCGTAAGATCCACAATACGTAAGGACATGAGTAATGTAAGCAACACTTACTAAAAGAGAAATCAGAGGAATAAAAATAAGCTTTATTGAAAAGGTAGCATGGAGCGCAATGCGACTGAAGGCCGAAACATCCCTGTGATGGGTGTCCAGCAAGAAACATCCGGTCTTTAATAGGGGATATGATCTCCCCTGACTGCTAGGCAGGTTTCACATCATTTGTGCATGCTGGATATGTGGTTGTTAATGAGCTGTTGAGACACTGCTGCTCGTTCCTCTTGTAGCACCAATCGCAGTTTCGCAATCGTTACTGGCGATAAGTTACGTGCTGCCACGGGTCTCCCTAGTAAGTTCCGTACATGCTTGACGGGATTTAGATCCAGAGACCTTGCCGACCAATCCATGTGTTCAATATCTTCACTCTCCAACAGCTCTTCGACAGTAACTGTGCGATGAGGTGGAGCGTTGTCGTCCATGAAGAGGAACTGAGGACCCATAGCCCTTGTGAAAAGACGCATGTAAGGAAGAAGAACCTCGTTACAATAGCAGTCCCAGGTGACGAACCTCCTTGGGAGATATGAAGGTCGGTCCGGCTACCAAGCATTATGTCTGCTCGAACGAGAACTCCGCGACCTCCAAAACAGTCCCTTTTGATGATGTTGAAGGGGTTATTGCGTGTTCCCCGCTCTGTCCAGATGTGTATGTGTCTAGAATCGCAACTCAGACTAAATCTGCTCTCATCTGTAAAGAGTACTCGTCCCCATTCATTGTCTCTCCAATTCCGGTGTTCCCGGCACCACAGAGTACGCCTTCTCCGATGGGCAAGCGTTAGAGGTACACACCGTACAGGGCGTCGTGCAAACAGACCACCACCGTGCAGTCTTCTGGCCACGGTAAAACGTGATATCGGTCGTCCAGTCGCCTGTGTGTGTGTCTAGCGATTTCTCCCGCTGTCTGCCGCCTGTTTTTTCTGCCTGTAAGGCAATATACAGGTCATCTGCGGGTGTGGTTCCTCGTGGACGACCACTACTAAACCCCCGGATAGCTGTTCCTGTAGTTTGAAATTGTCTCCAAAGTCGTGAAGCGATGCTGTGAGCAATTCCGAACTCTGCAGCCACACTTGTCAGACTGCGGCCTTCCTCCAACTTCCCAATGATTCGACCTCGGGTAAAAGCATCCAGATGTCGTCTAACAGACTGATTATTCGCCATTTCTCGCTGAGGCAGCAACTCGGTGTGATTTTAACTGCTATACGGCGTGCAATCTCATTGCCAGAAATACTGATCTTACACCGACAACATGCTTTATACTACTTATACACTCCCCCATTACGTCTACCTGCATATCTGTGCATGTGCTACCGTACATCACCTTACTTAATCTCCTGATTGGTCTTTCTGTCCGCCCTGCCTCTTCGTTCAGCTGATATGCTAATTTTTCGACGTCGTCCTTTATTTTTGCACACCAGTGTATTAACAATCATACCTACCTTGTAATATTGGTTTTTTGTGAATAGGTGTTTTTGTAATTTGCTCCAGGGAGAAAAATCGCTAATTTTTTTAATAATATTAGTCATATAGCATCTTTTTTTTGCTCTTTACCTTTTGTTTCATAAATAAGCTTTACAAATAAGTCAAATTTGTTTTGCTTCTAACTCTTCCTTTGCCTGATTTTGCATTATCCATAATTTATGGACATGAGTGTGTATAAAAAAGTATCAATTTATACAAAATTGGCACACAATTAAACGCAACATTTTCATTCAGCTCATCCTGTAACTATTTTTAATGAATATCATTAGGCAAACTTATTTTCACATCATTCAAAATGTTTCTTAGAATTACTGAAATTTTACAGTAAGAAGAGAAAACAATAACCTAAAATTATTCAACTAGGTACTATTAACTGAAACATACACTGTACATTTATACCACAAAGCCTTAAGCAATTCCGTATAGTAATGAAGAGATTGTTAGTAAAATACACTGACAATTGTTGAAAGATAATAACATAGATTTTATGATTGATCTGCTACTAGAATCAGAAGATTATTAAGTGCAAAATACTAACAGTTATTCAAACATTATGTTACTTATATATTTTTTTATATTTAAAGAATAAAGTTGATAGAATCAATCAAGAGAATAAATGATTATATCTATAAGTGAACAAAGCAGAATGCAAGCAATCAATTAAACGATTAATATTACTAGAATTACTGAAATGAATTTTGAAAAACACACATGTTAAAAATATGCTTACTTAATTAGAGATACTAGTAATTAGAGAGACTTTGAATTATGGAGCAACAGACATTTTCAAGGAAATGTGATTCAAAGCACTCGTAGCCGATAAAAACTATAAGAACAAGCTGCCGAAAGCAAAACGCAGGCGGCAGAAGCCTTTGGGGGGAAAGTGGAAGGAGGAAGAGGATGCGAAGAGAAATGTACATTCCTGTTTGAAATATGTTCATGTACTTTCCTTCTTTTTTCTAGCACATCTTTTTGTAAACGATTTCACACTTTAACGGAATAAATCAAATAACCTGCAGATTAATAATGCAATGTGGAGATTAACGGTTCTCGAAATTTAACTACAACAAATACAAAAACGAAGGAAAGTTTCATAAAAATCCTCAGACAACTATATTATAAATTACATGAAGATAAAAATTAGTTATGTTATTAAAAGAGTAACATATTACTATAAAATACACAATAGGTTTATCTATTTTCTGTAAAGAAACATAGTAATAATTGGAAAGACAAATAATATCAAATGTTAAGTCGAATGTCAACAGTCTAAAAACGGGTTATTTGTCAGGCCGAGGCATAAAAAATCTTACGTCTCTTGGAACTGCAACATTTGTCATGCCGCCTTATGATAAATGCCCCAGAAGCATAAACTAATGACCCAAAAGACAAAAAATATCCGCTATAAATGCTTCCTAAATTAGAACACAAATGAATGCTCCTTTAATTCTAAAGCATAAATGATTATTTTCTTGCCAAAATCAAAAGACACTTATTATATAATTTAGACCTGGCCAAACTGGTTTACCGAATGTAGCTACCAGTCATGTAGTCTCAGATTCTTATCTGAATAATGAAGGTATCTGCCCCACCTTTAAAGTTTTCCCTTTTAAAAGTTCTCTAAATTAGAGAGCATTTCATTGCATTTGAATGGTTGTTAAGACACGTGGATTCCATATGTACCTTTACAAAACTACAAGACAAGAAAATTATTTCTTCTTTACAACCACCGAGCGAATATAATCACTAAACACTAGTACTTGAACAAGTAAGCGCAGATTCAAATCTTAACGAACGAGTTGGCTGAATAAACGTTTCTGGAGTTTCCTCATGTCCTCGTGATTATGAATCAGTTTTCCTTAAACAAGCCTCACGAAGACATTCTGCTTAGGTAGATAGTCATATTATGCTTTGCCCTAATATAGTAAATTTAAATCTTTATAGAGAATTTTTATGTTATTGAAATAAGCCCTAAATGGGAATAAAAGTGAGCTTTTGAGGAAAATTAAATGTATACGTTCTAATTAAAAGAACTTCGAATGAAAAAATATAAATACATAACATTAAATAATGCTGGGAATATTAATCCGCTGTTATACTTAAAAATACAAGACTTTGTTATAATTAAAATACAAGACTTTGAAAAGCGTTAAACCAATAGGATAAGAGAAAATAACAAATCTATTGTATAAATTAATCTGTACACCAGTTTCCTTGTTTCCTTTTTTTATTGGATTCTGGTAGTGTCATTTTCACTAAGAGTTGAAGTTATTTAGGTTGAAAATAACATGAGTTCTGATTATATGATTTGGCATAAGCTTACCTAGGTAAGTTGCAAATGCAAAGGGAAATTTGTGTGAGTCATGAATTGCTATTCATCTGAAAATGGGCAGTCTTGGGTTTATCTCAGACTCAGAAAGAAAAAGGAGACAAAAACGATCTAATGTATTGCTCTTCTATCTTTCAGCGGATTGTACTAAATTGAACAGGTAAGCGTGTGTGAAGCAAAACTGACTAAGGAGAAATGTAAACATTATACAGCCCAATTAAATGTTGTACAGTAAACTTACTACTTAAACAATAACGATTCTCATCAAAATGTCAAATTTAAATTACTGGGGCCTCCACTCAAATGTTTCGAAGAAGATAAGCAGAAAAATATTTCCATCTTATTTGTTATTTTTCTGAATTCATCCTCATTTCGGATATTTTTAATTGGGTGTAAGAGTATGGGGTATCAAACAAACATGCCGCAATTTGTATACCATCTGCAGTAATGAAATAGCCATTATTTTTAATTTTGTGGCTCTGAAGGCGCCAGAGAATTTTCGAAAACGGAGATGAATGAGTCGAAGAAGGGGAACAAGATTTCGCAAAGCTAGGTGCTGCCCTCAGCATTCGAAGAAGGAAGGAATCAAGCACGTTTCGCTGGGCGCGATATGACTAGATACTGAGGGCGTGCCTCTTTGGATTTCCATGGATTGGCTGCTAGGCAGGAAAGAGAGAGACAAAAGGAGAAACGCCGGAATCTCGCTCTTTGTTCCAGAATCTTTGCCCTAACTTCGATTGTCGATAGTCGCTGATTAGATGCACAAGAACGGTGCTTTATTATTGCGAGAAGAAATGCTTTTCTCCCTAGGATTGCTTTCTAATCATGTCCCCGTTTTATTTTTGTCTTCATTATCAGCTGAAGTGGCCGAAGAATCTATTGGGTGGAGCTAAACTATTTAAACATCAGTGTTAAAGTAGTAAATAATTTCTTTACTTTTTGACGAAGTCGGAACACAAACTATAAAAATTCAAGTAATTTTGATGCATTTTATTTCATTTACAAACACATCAGCTACCTTTAGTTATTGTTCATACACTTTTTCTTTCAATATTTTGCAAGCAATATTTTCCCCTTAGTGATATCTATTTATTCCCTCCGTTTTACTTTTATTTTAATATAGTCTTAAAAATATCACATCCCTTCCCTAGATACATTCGACATTTGAAATTAATTTATAGCCAGATTGTAGCTAAAAAGTATTATTTCAGATATTTCTTCATATTCTAATATTTATATGCTATTCGGTTGCACATAATTTAACACACTTTTAAATTATGTTAAACAGTAAAAAATTGGAAATAATCTATGTTATTTTTGCTGTTTCAAACGCCTGAACACATACAAATAAAGTAAAATATTTATCGTTATTTCGACTGGAAATACATTCGAAGCATGTATCTTCATTTCACTTTATAACTACGTTGATTTACAAGTAATATGCTAATAAAAACTGACGTTCAGACAATATATATGTTTAGTTTCAAAATCAGAAATGTTAACATCTTTCACTTCATACGTTTCAATGCAATAAAACATTGAATATACTAATAATTTGCTGATACCTGAACGAATAGCTAATATAGTATATGCAGTGAGTACAAAGTTTTAGGAATAATGTTTCAAAAAGTTCCAACATTTCTGCATAAGGATAACTCACAACACTTATTACTGTGATATCTCATTGGGCTTTTCTTAAAATATTGTCCGCTTACACATAGATGTTTCTACTCAGTGAATTGTTGACTTTGATCAAGTGAAAATTTACTGTCATGGCTTCGAGAGCTGAGTGCAGAAAAGCAATACCGTTTCGCTGTAATGTAATAGAAGCACCAAAGATGGCATTTAAGATGCTATATAAATCCTACGAGGATCAAACCTTAATACGATCCAGTCTTTTGTTATATAGAAAATTTCTTGGTGGACGTGAATATGTTTATGACTAACAAATAAATGGTCGTCCATTACAGTCCCGTACGGACGGGAATATAGAAATTCTTCGACATTTTCTGCTGAAAACCCGTCACCTGTCTCTTCGAATGGTAGCTGATGAGCTATTAACATCAGCAAAGTCACCGCCCACAAAGTTTTCACAGAATGGCTTTAAAACAGGAAAACATTTCTCGTCTTGTCACTCATTGGCTGATGAGAAGAAAATAGATGGAATCCCTGCCTGTCGGAGTTTGATAAAAATATTAGATATTTATCTTCATTTATTCAAACAAATTTTGACTGGAGATGACTTGGAGAGTCTTGAGACAAAACGGCAGTCATCTGCTTTGGTCGGAGAAGGTTCATCACACCTACAGAATCTTCGGTTTCAAAACTCTTAAATAGAGATCAAAATAACGTGCAACTCGGCTAACATTTTTATACCTTTTTTCCATCGGAATGAGTTAGTTCAATAAATGCTTTCCCTGAGGAATGAGTGTAGAACTCCATGTTTCATTAAAACATAAAGCAAAGAATATTTGAATAAAATTTACCTTATTAAGCCTGAAAATTTTCAGACAAATTATTGATTTCTGTTACAAGATCATGTGCCTTCACAGAATTCGATTCTTGTCAGTTTGTTTCTAACAAAGAAAAGTTTTACCATTCGCAACCACCCTCCTTAATCACCAGTTTTGATACCTGTAGAGTACTTTATCTTGCGTAACTTGAAATGTCATCTCACAAGCCATTATATTTTAACGGGATTAAAGAGAGTTAGAAAACCACAACAAAGGACTTATTCAGCATTCCAAAAGATGCCTACTGTGAAGGAATCAAGCACATGCATGAAAGGGCCAAGTATTGTGTAGACTTACAAGAACTGAAGTCTATCAAGTAAGAAAGCTGCTGTTTCAACTTGTGATTTTTATAAACTCAGTCCTAAACATTGTAGGTCTTACTGCGTATAATTTAAAACATACGTTTCGTCTGAAAGCCACATAAAATGTTTCGCTTAAAGAAAAACAAAATCATTAAATATTTTGAACACAATAAAGATTTGATACCCATTCATAACAAAATTCAATGTTGCCTTGATAATGTTCTCCGTTATTAATAGCAGTACGTTACCTTGTTAAAACAATTATGTGCATGTATCAGGACTGACTGTTCTGTGCATGCTTTTCGCGACTATTGTCGTAACCGTTTCAAAGTCCTGATCTCGAATAGGGAGCTGAATGCAGCTATGTTCTTGTCAGTGGTAGAATAGCTGCACGTAAGAGGGATTTAAAATTACCCTTTTATTAAACCACTATTTACGACCATTCCCAATTCGAAAGAGATAACAGAAAATAATGACCGCACTTGGGTCTAAACTGAACAATCAAATAATTTAAAATAAAGTGAGTAGAAATTAAGTAGTTGTTGCTCTCAGAGCTTTAAACGCGAGGTTGGCCTCTATTCTAAACTATCAATGGTGCGTAGCAAGATTTGGCTAATACTAACGCCCTTAGATTACTTCATTAAGTAACAGCGCTAAGGTTTAGAACTTAAATACTGGTTAGTCAGGTGGACGTCGAACAGAGCCGAAGCGATCTGAGACTAAAAGCTCTCTCACACCGAGAAGTTCCTCGCTAACCTTTAAATACAAAACTTGTTTCCACTTCAAACTAGCATAAAGCTGAAACACGCGTTCATTCTAAAGGAAGGTTGAAATAAGAGTTCACAGGACAGAGAAATTATCATAAAACTTTGTTAGTTTAATTAAAACCTTACACATGTTATAAGATTTTTTAGAAGCCATAATGTTTTAGAGGACTATCCAATCTCTGTCGGAAGTGGGCACCTAAATTAAAGTCCTTTTTGCTGTGTTACATATTCTGAGTATATAAAGATACTTCCTTATTAAGCATTTATATTTAACCTTATGTTTCTATATTCTTTTGCAAGCAGTATCTTCCACCAGCTGCATTGCGTGTACTCTCTCCATCTCCAAAGGCAATTATATATAAAGTGATATATCATTGTTCTGTAAAGCAACGTTTTCAGTATGTTGTCTCGCGGAGAAGCACAAGCTCGTGCAGGTGAGAGCGGGCCAATCAAGCGAAGCTCATGCCGTGTATGAGAGACACTGAGCAATGTGTGATCGCGAAGGAAATGCAGCGAATGTTAAACGAAGACGTGATACAATTATCAGACAGTCCATGGTCATCTCCAGTCGTGCTTGCGAAGAAGAAAATGGTGAATGTCGTTTTGGGGCCAAGTATAGAAGACTGAACAATGTAACCAAAAAGGATGTCTGTTCATTACCTCGCATCGATGATGCTTTGCACTGCCTGGCTGACGCAAAAGTTTACTCTGTGATAGATCTAGAGTCAGGCTACTGGCAAATATAGGTTAATGATGAAGACAGAGAAAACACAGTCTTCGTAACTGCAAATGGTATCGTTGAATTTATAGTCGTGGCATTCCGATTATGCTATACTCCAACTACATTCGAAAGGTTGATGGATACGGTACTAAGAGGACTCAAGTGGAATATTTGGCTTTGCTATCTCGACGACAAAATCGTGTACACACCTAATTTCAAAGAACTTCAAAAATGCTTGAGAAAAGTTCTTAAATATATTCAAAGAGCAAGGCTGAAGCTCAGTTCCGAGAAATTTTCATTCGGCAAAAAGAAGCTGACCGTACTGAGACGCCTAATAGACAACATGGAATCTACCCTAATCCACAAACGGTAGAGACTGTAACAAGCCTGTTTAGGTAATTTTAACGCAAAAGCCATGCAGCCCTCTTTTAGGGAATTTTAACGCAGAAACAAGTATACATTCGGACGCTAGCGGTTACTGCATCGGTGTAGTACTGGTTCAGATCCAGGATGGCAAAGAAACACCCTTTGCCTATGCATCTAATTCCCTTACTGCAACTGAAAAGAACTTATTCTACAATCGAAAAGGCGTGGCTTGCTATCATCTGAACATCCAGTACTTTCATGTGTATGAATAATGTTTCACGGTAGTCACGGTCAACACTCTTCATATTGGTTGACCAATGTTAAGGATCCATCTTCAAGACGCACGGCGGGCTCTCAGTTTGCTGGAGTACAACATCAATATCGTCTACAAGAGTGGTCGCGAACTCCGATGCGGATTCGCTATCAAAGAAGCCCCTTTTAACCAAAAACTGAGAGCAATCACTACGTCCTTTCCCTCGCAGTAGCCGCAGATTACAGAAAACAGCAGGAAAATGATAAACAATTGAAGTCCCTCATTACAACTGTCAACAGAGATGACGCATACCAAAATTATCAAATAACAAATGGAATGCTGTACAAAAGAAGTTACGATCCTGGAGGACGGCAATGGCTCTTGGTAGTACGAAGACAACTTCGTAGCGATGTTTTAAGAAGTCCTCATGATGGTCATTTCAGTTTCGCCTAAACATACGACCGAAGCACTATTGGCCAGGAATATGTGGAAGCATATGATGGTATGTATCACACCGTCGAGAACCCAAAGACAGAAATCACCGCCGCAACTTCCACTACGACAGCTTCATCCGATAAAACCCATTGCCATACCGTTTCCCTAAATTAGAATAGATTTACTTGGACGCTTTCCTGTTACCCGAGATGGGAACCGGTAGATTACTTGTTTGCACAGACTACCTTTCCAGAGTTACACTCACAAAGGCAGTACCAACTGCTGAAGGCAGGGAAATTGCCAAATTTATAGTTGAAGAAATTATGGTGAAGCACGGTGCCCCCAGTGAAATGATAAGTGATCAAGGACGTAACTTTTTATCCAATTTTGTTAAAGAAATAAATAAATTACGCCAAACGTCTCATTTTCTGAAGACTGACTATCATCCACAGACAAATGGTTTAAAAGAAAGATTCAACGAGACACTGGCATACATTTGTTCATGTACGTAGAAGTTGAGCAGAGAAACTGGGATTCCATCATACCATTTGTGACTTTTGCCTGTAATTCGGCACAAAAATCACGACGGGTACAGCCGATTCTTTGTCGTGTGCGGAAGAGATAATCAGACACCTCTCGACATAATTCGTTCATCCAGTACCGAAGCTCCCGACGATAATTATGTGAAACACCTGATCAACAGAGCTGAAGAAGCTAGACCGCTTGCAAAACTCACCATCTCAAAGCGCAAGCTACAGACAAGCGCCGATACGGCAAGAGGTATCGACCTGACGCCTATAATAGAAAAGACTTATTCTGGATCTTCACTCCAATACGGCAGTTTATCCGAGAAGCTCTTAAGACGTTACTTTGGGCCGCATTGAATAACACGACAAGTATCCAGCGTAATGTGCGAAGTAGAAAACATGGAACAAAGTACGAAATGAGAGAGTTAAAAAAACATCGTTCACGTATTAAGACTGAAACCCTATCCTGAAGGACAATTAGACGATAGAAAAAAGCCCAATATTTCTAGAACACCTGTAACAAGAAGTCAGAACAGATCGCAGCCAGATGCCGCTTCTTCCTAAGAAGGGGGATAAAATTTTTCCTTTTGACCGTGCGTATCGTCTCTCAGTGGGTAAGATTTCAGAATCGGAAGCCGAAGGTTCACCTTTTCGAAACCCATCAAAGGCAAGTTACCTAACAATTGTTTTTGTTTAAAGTTTCTTCGTATTAATTTATTTCCTGTGTTCTTTTTATTGGAGAATGTTCTCCATTTCCTTGAACGTTCCACCTCGTTCATCAATTATATATAAGTGGTTAACTATTCCTTTCGAAGAAAATGTCTTGAGTTGAGACTTGAGTACTTTCCTCTACATTTGTATGACAATTTCAACTACGCGCCAATGTAAAAAATGTATTTTCATAAACTGTATTTTTTAAACTTCGACTGACAATAACCAAATGGCTAAAATAACTAATTAGCGGTAGTGTGTACCAGGTTCTGTTGCCAGGGGCAAAATGGGTTTTTGTGGTATTCGCTGCATGTAATGGGAATCCAAGTTAAGTTTTAATAGAAAGTCCGTCCGAAAGGTATTTATTCTAAGACAGGTCATATTCGAATGCTTAAATGACAATAATAATAATAAGCAGGCTAATAAGCAAAATTGTTATTGAAAAACATTGATTGCTTGCTACCGCAACTGATAAGAATAAAACGCCAAAGCCACAATGAATTCCCTACGACATTTGTACTGAAGAATGCTTGCTATTATCATAATTTTCTCGTGGTATGCCCTTTCTTGGCAGCATCTCAAATAGTGCAAGAACACACAATGCTAAGATGCAGTAAAACAACATATTAGGGCATAATGGCCGCGGTTCAAGGATGATTGTGAGGAAAGTTTAACTCTCAAAATTAATTTCAAGTGACATAGGGCTACCATAAGAGATTACTGAACGGGGTCAAGTGGTATCATTGAATCATGGTGAAAACACTGTACAAAAACCAGTGAATAATATGGGCAGTATTCAAAATGGCGCATGACCAAGGTTATGACCCATGTAGTCAGAGCGGAAATATTCTCCCAGGTGGCACTTCCACACTTCAAATTGTAGCACATTTCTTCAGCATTACATTAAAGCAAGAAAGCCTTATACAGACATCCCGGAAAAAGAGGCAACCAGAAGAAGGTCAGTTTATATAACAGTCCTTACATTCCGGACACTGAGCCTACGCCAACAACTACAGAACACAACAACATTTTTAGTACATTCCCAAGAAAGCGCAAAGACCAGATAGGATCTACAGAACAACATTATAGGCGCCATACTCAGCACACATGCTGACACATTAAAATCCTACAGGGTATCCAACAAAAAGTACCTGATTTCAAAATTAAAAATCTCGAAAATAAAAATCGATAGAGGAACGCAACAGGGTGTATATTTATAGTAAAAGCTGTAAGATTGTTAGATACACGTTTCGAAGTAATGGTTACAGAAGCTGCCAACAGATGGTGCTGTATGCTGGTGCCTGGTGGCTCTTGATTTTGAATGGAAGTATCTTTAAACTGTTTCTCATTATTTTCTGCGTGCTGAAACGCTTCAAACCAGTCTCTGCCACATTTCTTCGGACGAATTTCCTTGGATTTTTCTGAATAATTTCAGAAACAGTTGCGACATTTCCAGGAGTAACTAGAGTTTGCCTGCCACCAAAACTTCCTATCAGATCAACGGCCACACTGCCTGTCCGTTCCATATTTAATGAGGAGCTTGTGAATGGTTTCACATCGAGTATTTTGAGAATAATGAATCGTGTTTGAAAAATACGCTTGTTGCCCTATGACTGTCATCTAATTTCTGAGATTTCAGCACCACAAACACACATTGTTCAATGGAAGACATGATTTCAATCTCTTCCTTCCATACGCTAACTTTTCACGTTTTAATGGGGGAATTGATCACGGTTACGTTTTTAGAGAGCTATTTATACAGGCTGCGCATTGCGAGTACAGCGCCATCTGTTTGCAAATTTGTAACTATTATTTGGTAGCTTCGGTATAACAATCTTACAGCGTTCACAATAAATATACCCTTGCTGTATTCCTCTACCGATCTTTGATTTCGAGATTTTTAATTTTGAAATCAGGGACTCCTTTGTTGGACACCCTGAATATCCTCGCGGGGTAGATATCAGTCATTTCTCTATGTCTACTAAGAAAACTGAGGTGGGGTGTTTCTGAAAGGAGAAAAAGACACTTCTGCTGACACATCATATCGGTTCATTTGTCTTTTATCCCATTTGGTTAAAGTGCTGGAAAAGGTTATTTTGCTCAGATTGAACTACTTCATCACCTCTAACAGTATACTTTGAGAGCAGAAATGTGATTTCAGAGCAGGAGACTGTTGATTACGTGCTCAATAAACAATAAGCAGAACAAATTGTATAACCTGACCATTTCAGTTGACATTCAAGGAAAATTCGACTTATTTGTGCAACATGCTGATCTCAACAGAGCGAAGAACAGAGAATGATCAAAAGCACTCTACGACTTAATTTGCAGCTACCTAAGTAACACATATATTCAGGCCACAACAAAGGAAGCGTTTATACGTCAAATATCAAAAACGCAGACCGCAGCGATCATGGCTTGGGCCACTTTTTAAGAACTAAGTACTTGACTCTGTCCTTTTTTGCTGCAACTGCGACAGTGAAATTCTTGCCTATGCGGACGACGTTTTGTTAGCAACCAGAGGTTACAGCAGAAGAGAATATGAAACGCATGCCTAATATACCCTGGATAAATTTTTCAACTGGGAAGATAAACACAAACTTGCACTTTCAGCTGCTAGAATGCAGAATATCGTAGTACGCCACCGGAAGAAATATAAGAAAAAAGCAAAGGGGAAAGCATAAATCACGTTCAATACTTCAAGTACTTCAGTGTCATTATAGATGACAGACTCACTTGGCATCAGCACATTTTTTACATCAAGCAAAGTCTGCGCAAACTGTCAAATTCTCTATTCAAAACAACAGCTATAAACTGAAGGGTATCCTCGCAAATGCAGGTAATCTGCAGTTGCAGGAAGAGTGGCATTGCATGAAGCTTCCAAGTGGGACTCACAAATGAGTACGCATATGATAAACCAACTTAGATCGACGCTGCAAGCATCTTTAATGATCTACTTACTACAAGCATCTTTACTGCAAGCATATACTGGCAATAACGCACGATACTCTCTAGTGCCCTTAATATGCTAATTCTGCTGTCCCCACTTCATTGCGTGATACAGAGAGAATGAGTAGTAGCTCGGACACAGAGATTGAAAGACTGCACAACGCTATGGACCTATTCTTACTATCACGGGGACTACATGTCGAACGTCGCGTAGCACCCTGACATCCAGTGGGAAAACATTACTGTTGAATTTTTCAAATAATTGATAGTAGCTAAAACTATGCCATGTTTACAGATGGTTCCAAAGTAGAGCAAGGTACAGAGAGCAGATCCTAAGCTAGGGAAGGATGGAATCCAGATTTGGTTATAAGGTTTGAGTTTAAACTAACAAAGTTTTATGTTAATTTGCTCTTTCCTGTAAGTTCTTATTTCAACTTCCCGTTAGAATGAGCGCGCGTTTCAGCTTTATGCTAATTTGAAGTGGAGCCAAGTTTTATATTTAAAAGGTTAGCAAGGAACTTCTCGGTGTGAGGGAGCTTTTAGTCTCAGATCACTGCAGCTCTGTTTGACGTTCACCTGACTAGCTAGTATTTAAATTCTAAGCTTTAGCGCTGTTACGCTATTACTTATTGAAGTAATCTAAGTGCGTTAGTAATAGCAGTAATAGATAAATCTTGCTACGCACCATTGATAATTTAGCATAGAGGCCAACCTCGCGTTTATAGCTCTAAGAGCAACGACTACTTAATTTCTACTCACTTTATTTTAAATTAATTGATTGTTCAGTTTAGACCCAAGTGCGGTCATTATTTTCTGTTATCCCTTCCGAGTTGGGAAGTGGTTGTAAATAGTCATTTAATAAAAGGGTCATTTTAAAACCCTCCTTGCGTGCATTTATTCTACCACAGAACATAGCTGCATTCAGCTCCCTATTCGAGATCAGAACTGTGATAAGGTTACGAATATGTTCGCCAAAAGTATGCACAGAACACTCAGTCCTAACATGGTCACGGAGGCTAAAATTCAACACCTCAGTCTTATAAGCCAAGCTAGTTACTCTCATAGCAGCAATACAATTTTCCATTCAAACAGAACACGCTATAACACGCTATTGAATACGCTATAACACGTTTTGAACGCCTGATTCATGCAAATAGAATGCACATTAAATAAATGCTATGATTGAATAAAGTTTTATGTTTCCAGTTTGTGTTTTTTGTCCTTCATGCGCGCCTTTTTCATTTGGTGGTCGATATTTCAATTACTATTTTTATTGCAGTTTTATTTATTCCACGTTCATATAACGTATATACCAAGTTCAAAGGAATAGTTCCATAGGATTGGTCTCTATATAAGGCTAAATAGTAGTTTAATTATAACCATCTTGTAGATGAATTTATATACAAATTTATAGTGTCTGTGACAGAAATGAATTAACTTTGTAGTAAAACTCCTCATGCAATTGTTAATCGATATGCCCATAGTAATGGTATAAGTAGCAGTAATAAAGTAGAAAACGTTTCATGGCCAGCTCGTGGTTTTCACTCCCCATTCAAAACTGTATTGTCTTTTCAGCTTACCAGCCAACCTTTGATTATTTCATATGTTTACTTTTGCAAACACAGACTCAACATGACTTATGACAATGAGAAATAGTTACAATGATCTGTCGTCAACAGAATTTAAACAGGCCAATGAGCTCCTCTCCTAAATGGGCGGGCTGTCCAGCCGGCGAAGAAAAAAAGAAAAGTTAATTCAGAGTTTAATAAAGATTTAAGTTTGATATAGAACACAAGCATGCAGTTTTTACTCACTGAACACACTATAATTTTGCTAATCACTTTAAATTCCAATGTGAATTTTCGACTGAAGGTTCTCTTATTTTTCTATATCTTAACCTAAGATACTTTTTCTTGTTTTCAAGGCGTGTTAGAAGTGTAATTTCTGGTGCTGCTGATGCTACAGTTTGTTGAATTCATCTTTCGTATTAAATTATTATTTCTTACAGCTGCAATAAAGGTTCATATTTTCTTTCATAGTTCATATGATCTTCACGAATCCCCATGAACTTATAAGTATCTGCGTCTTCAAGCATGCTTTAAACGTTCTGAAAAATGCTGAATGTGACATTATAATTATGCTATTAAAAATGTAAAAATATGAAAACAACAACTCACCTGTTAAAATTTAACTATACTTTCGTAGTATTTGCAGCATTTATAGAGAAAAAATATGCATGATGATTTAACAAGTAATGATCTATATAGTATGATTAACTATCAAATATATAATTGGAAGAGAAACATGCTATTGTATTTTCAAATCTACGTCAATAGTTTATTGAAAATTTAAGCCAGTCTGAGATATCCTTTTTGCCTAACTTTAAACATCAAATATGTACTTTGCGTTTTGTCTAAAACAATGTATGCAGCAACTTCAAAATTATTGATCTTATTTTTTTTAGTGTGAATTTAAAAAATAAGCAAATATTTTATTTACTTCAGATATGACATCAGGAAGAATTTTTGTTTTAAACAGATCTTGTATTTTAATCATGTATCAATATATAATATTTTTAGATTTTGCTTCGAATCGTAGTTAGTGTTCTTTCTGCGTTGACAAAAGATCGAGGCCTCAAAAACTAACACACTACTTGTTATTAAAGTTCCTATACCATGAAAGAAGCCCGCAATAAATCTGGAGTGTGAAAGGTAGAACATATGGAAATGATTATGATTTAACGCACGGCTCACTCTGCAGGCAACAATAATGACATCTTAAAGCGCTATTGAAACCTTACTGTAAAGCCGATATTTCATTCATTGGTAAACGAGTTTACTTTTTATTTCTTGGCTCGTATTCATGTTATACACGGGGAAAATCACAAACACTGGAACAGCCAGTTCTTTTACACTGAAACAGCTAGCCCATTTACCTGGGATTCAACTCAGTTTGAACTTCAAGTATTCAGCGATCTTAACCACTCGCCAACTAGTGGGATCCCTCGTGTATGAAGAAAGAAAACATATCAACACGCCTCAGAATTCATTTACAGGAGAATCGTCGTCACTAACAGGTGTGTCATCGCATGAAAGCTGCTGGCGTTGGTTGCGATCCGATAACTGCAGTGAGAACTTGTAGTCAACAATTCTAAGAGGACCAAACACACTGGCGTCTGCAATCTCAATGATCGTCATTCAAATATGCTTTCCACGAAGCTATTAAGAATTATACAGCCACATGCATACCCTTCCTTGCCGTATTATTGTATGAAGGCAACGAAAATTGCTTTTGTCATCGTCATACCAGCCTAATACCTCGAGTGATGGTGTTTGTTGCAACATGAGCACATATCTCGTTCACGTCCAGTTCGTACTGAGGTTTTAATACCGTCGTTATGCTATATATTCGGGGCCACTTTCGTTTTAACAGAACAATGCGACATCACATATTGCCCATTTTGTCTCACATATTCTCAATGTAAAGGATGTTGCAGTCTTGCTTTGGCAGGTGCATTCTTCTGATCACTCGCCAAAAGAAAACGGCTCGCGAAACGTTCCGGAGAGATTCACACGACCTCAGGCACAGAACAGAAGCCGTAAGGACTTCGATATTCATAAGCGCTATTCTGTCGCAAGGACTAATTTGCGAAGTTTATTCGGCTTCCATGCCCGGTCATTGTAAGAGGTAATATTGCTGCCAGAAACTGATGTTCAGGGTACTGATTTTTTCATGTTTTATATTTCAATCATTTCATACTTCCATTATAATGCATTTTTAAAATAAACTTTATTTCACTAACGGCTTTAAACCATGACGAGGGTCCACCGGAGCTCAAACGGCGAAAATGCGAAATTCTGGTAATTCAACCTGAACATCTTGGCGAACGGGCTGGCTGCATGGGAGTTTTCGTGGTTTTCCTAGCGTGTAACTTGAATACACGACTGCTTCCTTTGAAACACCCTCATGAAGGACTTTAATTTCGCTTTAGAAATAGGGGCCATCGGTGGTTGAAAATTAAAGTCGTTCGACACTGGAGCGTTTTCGTGGTTTCCGCATACGTAACTGGGATGCAAGGTACATTCTTTTAGAAAGTCCTATACGAAGGCATCGCTTCCTTTAAGCACATAGTCCTTGCGTGCTTTGCAGTAATCAATTAAACAAAACTGAACATTTTGGAAATGGCTTGAAATTCGGATACAAAGACATCTACTCTAATTTTCAGCCACTGAAAACTCCAAATCGATTATCAACTTATGTTTAGCCATGTTAATGAGTTCTACAATTATCTTAGTCTTTATATCAGGAGAAATGTTTTTACATTATTAAATCTGTGTAATATTCTCTTATCAGATATCATTTGCCAATTTCATATTAGGCTTTTAGTCACAGTCGTTAGTCAGTAAAGGGATTTTAATCATATTAAATGGATAAGTAAATTTACTTGAAGCATTATAGAGAAATATAATTTTTTCTTCTAAATGTATCCAAATACCTTAAATTAGACAAAAGTGAACCTTAGATTGCTGTAAGTTTTAAATAAAGTGCAATTCAAAATAGGTTCCTTTTTTAAGTAAAAAAAAATTCTTTGTAATTTAATGTGCTTGCCCAATTTTAAGTTTCAGACATTTTGGGATAGTTCTGCATTTTACTTCATTTGCTTATTTTTGGGCGTATTTTTCTTCTAGTTAGAATTTTTTTACGATCACCCGATATTTTTCAGAATATTCATGCTGTTTCGAAATTTCCCAGCAATGACGTTTTACTATTGTTAATTTGAATATTACTTATAATTTTGTATTGACATGTTTCTCTTTACCTTAAATCTACACATATATTATGTCCAAATAATTTAATCAAAGGATTTAAGTAGCGAATTGTTTTCTCACAGACAAGAAGCTATAATTTAGTTTGCACTTAAATGCTAGTTCTAAGCTTTTAGCTTTTATATGCTGAGGATCTCAAATTGCAGATAGCTTAGACAAATATTTTACGCATTTAAATAACACTCAGAATGCTGTAAAATTGCTGACTACAAGTACTCATTCAAATCGTTATGAAAATTTTTGTGAGAAATAGTGAAATATTAAGCTGTGTCCGCCATTTCGAACTCCTGTCAGCTGTGTACTCCATTTAGAAGTTCATAAATAATGTATACGGATACAATTTAAAGCCGTTTTAAGCTAATATGAGAAGATATTCCTAAATTAATATTATTCACGCAAATAATTTAAAATTCCTAAAATAAGCACAAATTATCGTAGTAAACCACGCAAAATATAAAACAATTTAGCGTATATCTGTTTAGGCTGTCATTTTACAGTTAATATCTCAACAGAATTCTGGAACAAGTTTTTTACCTCCTACTCCAGGTCTTAGATGGTAATCATATCCTTCCAAAAGGCTATCTAGTAGATGTGAAATATTCTGTGTAGAACTCACTTCAGCATATGCTTTACTCGATTCCTTCCTAAAAAAAAAGAGAGAATTTTCTTTGGTTTTGTAAAAGATTTGAAACTCTGTTTTACATCAATGTACTTATTGCTCACAAAACGTAGAGAAATTTGCTATAAAGTGATAGAATTTCATAACACAATAGCGTAAGAATGCATTTTCAAATTACGAATTTTTCTTCCTTTGTAGCTTACTAAAGATTTCTGAAAATATTTTCGTAAAAGGAAAATTTCTTAACAAATTAAAATATCACTAACACCAATTTCAATAAATCCTATATTTCTATAATCTAAATAAAATATCTGGAAAACAAATATATAATCTAAACAAATTAAGATTATTTTACTTGAGACGAAATTATGTGCATATAAATTAAAGTAACCAGAAGCTTTAAAACAATTTATTATTTGCAAATGTGTGCGCTGGTGTATGTGATTATGGTGAAATCTCGAAGGCTATTTGTCTAAGGGGAAGGATGTCTTCGTGGGGGACTTTCTAAGGGAAACTGGTGCGTATACATGGAAAAAACCCCGAAACTGCCTACGTTCGCGGGATTCGAGCTTGGAACCGAATTAATAGGGCTCAGCGACTTTACCGCTCGGCCGCTGCTGGGCTCTGTTTGCAAATGAATCTGCACTCTGTGAAATTAGATTTGAATAGAAATTATAGATAAGCATGATATACTTTACTTTCTACATTCCATTCATGTGCGCATGTCAACAAATTGGAAAATGTACGGAAGTAAACAGAAAGAGTTTGTGTTTTTGGAATACACCAATAGAGTAGTCAATAGAATGACAACAGAGTATTCCAGATATGGAGATATTTTTGTATTGTTAGAATTGTACAAATGTAAGTCGGCGGTAAAATAAACATCAGAATATGAAGCTAGTGAGGAAATTAGCTGAAGTGGAAAATGGAAAAACTAACAAACAGTAAAAAAAGTAGCAAATCCACTGATAATCATCAAACTGATAACAATCACTCGTTTAATTTCATCCTCCTGTCTGCTGCACTTAGACGTTTAATACCTCTCTTCATTAGAGAACCTAAATTATTGTATATTTATTAGACATTGCCCTAGAAATGTCAATTATCATCTTATAATGCATAAGATGATTAAAACCGCCTGATATTAAACTAGTGTCTGAGAAAATGTTTGAGCAAGGCCTAGCCATAAAAAAATCTAACATGCGGTACTAATATATTTTTCGGAGTAGCCTTGCTGATTTATACTAGAATCGTTACGATATATGCGATTGACAGCTCCCATATTTGTATATCAAAAGGGTGATCGAGTGATTAATAAAATACGAAGTATCTTTACACAGTCTCTTGAATGATAATTTAACGTTCACCAAAATAATTTTTGTGTAATACATTTCTTTTAATAAGAAGAAAAATTAATACTGTGATTTCTACATATTATTCTCATTCAAATAACGATAAAAAATAAATACTGTTAATAATGATAAAAATTAAAACTAAAATTTTGAGACAGCTATCATTCTCGAAGTATATGTTCAAAATTTTAGATAGACGCATTTTAAAATTCAGTCATACCTAATCCCAGGCACATAAGTATACTTGAGAGCCCCATGCAATGGTAATTTGAATTGTTATTTTTATTCGTCTTTTGTAGATTAAATTAAAAATGAGAGAGAAATTTTAATAAACACGTTAATTAAACACTCTTTAGTTCATTTTCTAATTATCTACTACGTACCACAGCTAATGAATCTGACCACACTTGCAAAAACATTATTAGTTGAAAGTTTCCGTTTTTAATGGGAGCACAGTTTACATTAATGTGTTTACAATAATTCGTTTTACATCATTAGCCACAAAATAAATTTCTCATGAATTTTATTAAGTCATTCTTTATTCAATGTTTAGATTTTCCATTCAACAGGGTCTGAAAGGCAGCTGACTAGTTCCTTTTTTTATCGCTTATAAATCGTGATTTCGCAAACTCCATTTTCAAATTAATATGGACCCGAAATATATAGTATCTTCAAGTTGTTTTAGAGTACCTAATTTTTATTTTAATTCGTCAAATCAATTGCGAAATTTATTATTGATAACAAGCATGCTTGAAAATCGCATAGGGGTACCACATTTAACCTGGATAGTCAAGTAGTTATAACCTCTTTCGGGGTTATGTCCGAGATCGAAAAGTGTCCGGTATTTTTAAATCAGATTGATTGTACGTCTAGTAAATCAGGTTCGCATTAAATTAATCGTCTCAAAAACAATGGATTTTTTTCAACTATGAACATCAGAAGATCTTCAGAAAGGTCGATTACAGGTGTCAATGAATAATCTAAGATATAAAAGAATTCCAGATATTTATGGAGGAATTTTTTGAGCTTATAAAATGAAACAAAAAGTTTATAAAGAAAATATTTGCTAATGAAAAATATGCAACAATGAAAAAAGAATCCCAGCTATGAACATTATCTTCAAATTAGAAAGGTTGCAAAATTTATGCAGTTTGAGCATATTGTTGTCCGTGCTACATAATTTTCTTGTATGCCTTCATACAAGCTTCTCTTTATTATACAGACTAGTATAATGTACATGTGTAGAAAGAAATAAGAAAATTCAGCAATGTCTTCCCTGCAATTCTAACTCCAGACCTACCGATTGCTAGCCGAACGTGCTTCCAATTAAACCTCGAAAGCCCGCTATAAGGAAGGAAAAAAATCCATTACACATGTCAGGTCTCCTAATTGCTGAAATCTATTCAAGTGTTTATCAAGTGTCTTTTATCATGTGTCCTGGGCACAGGTATCCTCAGAAAATTCATCATCATGCATCAATAAATTTTTATTCGGTTTTTAATAAGGGTTTCGAAAAACAATTAAATAATAAAGTGTCGTATAAATAAAAAACAGATGCATTATCCATACTTTACATGTATCAATACAAAACACATTTTTTAGACGATTCTACCTGGAAGGCGTAAACTATCCTCCCTTCCCCGGGAAACGCAATTGATGATGGGGTTTCTCGGTCTTAAAATATATTAACTCTGCTATTGTAGCATGCAATAATGCAGGATTGAATAATAGTAATTTATAAGCCAGAAAATACCAAGAAGATGTATTTTCATCTAACTACTAGAAATTCTAAGAAACATTTCTTAAATAATCGAATGTTTTCAAGTATATTTTAGTTTTACTTTCGCTGTCCCGCACGTTATATATGGTAGCTGGACAAACAGAATTGGGAAAGAATCTCAGAAAAATATTATTACGAGTTCAGTATTCTGTAAAAAATAAATTACAGAACTGCCGTTAAGTTGTGATATTTATGTTTACGATTTACTAATGGAATGTTATTAATTCTTTCTTTTCTACCTTTTTCTGCAGCGAGATTCGCTCATTCCAGAATTCATGGAGATTTTGAGTGGCAAGCAGTTAGAATATAAGGTGTAGAATTTTACGAAAAGAAGTGTGAGAACTTGGACTGTTTCCGCTGTCGGGTGGATGGAAACAAAAGTACTGTTCTTGTTGGGAATGCTTTAGACAGAGGTTAGCTCCTGCTCGGTAAATGTGCGTTCGAAATTCTGTAGAGGTCAAGGATATCATGTAGCCTTTGATTTGGTTAGGTTAATATTGTTGAATTTACTATCCATTTATTTAAAAGGAAGCTTTGTGTTGAAACCAGGTCCAGCTTGGCTGGTAATTTTACGTAGTATGTTTTAATTTAAGAACTCTAGAGTGGTGAGGAAGAATAAACTTAAAGCGTTTAATTCTGTTGTCTGTATGTTTGATGGTTGGCTATTCTGATGGTGATAATTCACTGCGCAGAACAAGCGTAACTTCTTGGTTTTATAGTAAATGACATTGCAAAGTTATTTGGAACCCATACAAAGTGTTACGAAGCTAAATTTTAAAAAACAAAATCGAATGAGCAATGATTGTTACTTTTCAAGAAACAGAGTAAAATGTATCCAAATTGGCCTTTCTCTGCGAAGCAAAATACATCATAATTTAAAGAACAAGCTACGTATAAATATAATGTTTGAAAGAATAATGTATTTTCGTCAACAGAGATTTATATAAAGACTGTTAATTTACTGTGTGTATCATATATTTAACTGCTAAGAAATATCTTTAAAATTTTCTTCAGTTTAAATAAAGAAATATTCTACTCTCTTTCTTAGTTCTTATTTTTTTATGAACTTTTGTAATGCTTGAAACTCAACTTGCAAATTACCATTTGAAGTAATTTATTATTCGAACTCAAATAACATATATTTCTCTAGCAGTATTACAACTGAAATTTTAAACTTTAGGTATCTTTCTTCATTTGCTGAAGGCCACATAAAGTACAATTACTTATATGATCATCAGATTGAAAATATTATCATGGAAATGTCAAGTATACTTTGACATCCTGGAGAATATAATATTAAAGATAGTATATAAGCATCGTTTTGTAAGCACATAAGTCCGTGCCTTCTGTTCGCACACAGTTTGTGATAAATAAAAGGGTCTTTTACACCCTTCACCTAGTTGTATTCATCTTCACGCCTGTACGAGAAGTCGCAAGGCCGACACTTAAGTGATCTAGTTACCATTTTATCATAGGGAAACAAAAGTACTAAATGACACAGATGGAAAACGAAAGATGTACATATCTTGGAATTTTTAAACAGGAATATTTCTGATTTATTGTGAATAATTTGGTTCAAATTCCTCTCTTCAGCTTTGATTTTTGTCGCCTCTGTAATGAGGATTAGAAGCTAATGATTATCATTACGAAAATTTGGCCTCGAATGTTGTCTTTCAGCTCCACCCGGGAGTGAGGTTGTACGTTCTTAGCAGTGAAAGTGTTCTCAATGATAACGGTTTAGTTGTCGAAGGATTTGTTCAAATTTCCAGCAAATGCCTAACAATCGTTAAAAAAACTGGCTTTATAAAGTTTTATAGGCCTTCCAATTTTTTTAGACTTTAAAGTACAATATACTAACATGTTATTTATTATTCATACGGCCTCTCAATTATTGCGATTTCAACAGATATGAGCTATTTAATTTAAATTCTAAGAGACTGGAACATGATTAATCACGAATTTTAATTCTCGCTGGCATAACAGTTAGCAGCTTCTTAAAGAATTCTTCTATCTTATGTGGAAAAAAGATGGCTAAAGATGTTATTATTGATACGTTATTTATGACTGATACGAAAACCGTTGTTCATATTTAAGTCACTAAGCCGAAATATTACAAAATGCTAACATCCGGCACACGTAACTTTACTAACTGATTACGTAAATCACTTTACATGTTTTCACAACTTAAGAATCTGAAATCGAGCCGAAGTAGACTATGAGTTACTTAAAACTGGTCATTGCAGCAAAAGAACCTTAAAGACATTTGGAAACTATTTTTCTGCTCAAAAATGGGTGGGATGGGAAACCTCTTTGAATGAATACTTTTTAGTGAGGCAATAACGAAGAATGGAATGCAAGTAATAAATGCCAAATGTTTGTATAACCTGCTTCTTCCGAACGTTCGTTTAATCCAAACAAATCTCGTTTCCCCATTAGTTCGGATTAGTGAGGATCTACGGTAAAAGGAAATGTACTTCCGCAAAGAGATTCATTCACAACTTCATGCCCACTTAGATCATATTTGATAGGTGATGTTCACATGGACAGCATATGTTCTTATTCTATCATAGTTCTATCATAGTGAAACAGTGAACTCTAATATTATGTTGCATTTGTTTCTGTTGGGTTTGAAAGGAAAAAAGAATATATAATCACATTTGGTTTAACATAATGATCTAACATAAGGGTCTAACACAATTATTTAGATTATATTACATAAATGCACAAAAGAAATAAGGAATTATAATCGAAGTCACTATGTAGTTTAGGCGTAAATGTATCAATAAATTTGAATCTTTGCTTATATGAAGTTTATTTGAAAAAAATATTTGCTTATTTGAAAAACATATTTCATGAAACATTATGAACAGTGTTTATTTAATATGAATATCATCATAAATTCAATTAAACATCGACTTCACAGAACAAATTAATCGCAGTGATGAGGAAGCATGACTAAGCATCTTTCCACTTGTTGACATTAAGCTGTATTAGTTTCAATGATATTGACCTCTTTAGTGGATTATAATTTTTATACGCAATTTATTGGGTTTCATAGAGAGGGAGATATGTAAAAGGGAAAGTTGAAAAATCCCTTTTATCCAATTTTGAAAATTATTTAAACAAATTCTTAAAAATATTTTTTAAAATACATTCTAGCTTAATAAGTAACAACAAAAGAATTAGAAGAAAATAATTTTTAAGTATCAAAAGATATTTCATTATTATAGTGATCATTGTAGCCAGCATTATTTATTCTCGAAAGTCATAAGGCATTTCGCCCGCCTTCTTCGCATGCCTTCGGGTGTAACTGGAAGCATACTCGGCGCGTATTCGAGAAGTCCGTGGTTCGAGTCCCAGCGAGGGCCTGTACAGTGGCGCCCGAACTAAATGGTGGTGGATGATGATTCTCCACCACCAGGATTTAGCGATTGGGTCTTCTAATCCCCAGTCGCCCTTTAAAAGAGGGAGTATATAAGGTATTTCTCCCGCTTTATTCGCATGCTTTCGTGTTGTAATTGGAAGCATACTCAGAGCGTATTCGAGAGGTCCGTGGTTCGAGTCCCGGAGAAGGCATTGCTCAATTTATCATGACTCCTGCTTCACAAAACAACCTAATGTCTCTACAAAGTAAATCGCAAACAGATATTATCAATGCAATAACGACCACGTCTAGGGAATTCTAACAGAAAAAAAAAATTAGAAATAGGGCAAATGAAAACGTAAATATAAATTTATACATAAAAACAACGTACGAACGAAAACTTTTTTTTTCGATGGATTAGTTCTTTCTGAAGTTCAATAGCAGAACAACAAACCATTTTATTACATGAAATTAAAGAATATGGAAAATATTGTCGAGAATGTCTACGCCTATAGCATCCCATTGTAACGAGGGAGTGGTCGAAGGCCGAAAAATAAGAGGGAGTGTGGAGTGAAAACTGACTCATTTTCGGTCTCAGACTTGGGACACTATGTCCGTTCCATCAATTTCTTAACTTCCTGCTTGCAATCACGAGCCAGTGTTTCTTCTCACAAATGGTAAATTATATTAAGCAGCACATACAACATAAGTAACTTCTGATTTTATAGAATTGCAAGGTATATAAAGTATCAGAGAAAACAGAAAACAATAAACGATGGTTTGAAAGCTGGAAACAATGTGAAATCAAGGCTAATAATTTTGGGTAATACTTGACAGCTTGGAAATATAATCCTGACTGCTCGAAATTGAAATTCATGAAGATTCAAATCGAAATTGAACTGAGATCTCGAAGACCTGGTATCCAAAGAAAATTAATTTGGTACCACCAGAAAATTTCCCTTCATGGAGAGGTAAGTCTACCGGAGGATCTCCATTCTTGCATGATTACAAAATATTTTAGGTATTTTCTGTTACGAACCTTTGCCAATTTCAGGCGATTAAAAACGATTTTAAATGATCCAAGAAAAAGGGATGAAACCATTATAGATGGGCACACAGAAAATGAAAGTCAGAAATTATCCTTTATTTTTATTGGCGCATTTCACGGCAACGAATATCGCCAATTCATCGCCTTCTACGATTGAGACAGTCGAACAACAATATAACCGACCTGACGTGGGCGATAATTGTAATGCGAAGCTCACAGTTAAATTGTATTTTGATTCACTGTAAATATTTGTATATGCTGTTTTCTTAATAAAATAATTAGAAGTAGTGAGGCAGGTCCATTGTTAAAAATAATCTTTAAGAGAATTAATTTATTTATCTGGTTCTGTCGTCTCGGAGTTTACTTGAGCGATATGGATATACTAATGAAAAACAAAGCATCCCTATAGGGGAAAATAGTCAAATAAGAACCTTTTATGCAAACTGCAAATAATGACGTGGAATTAGTTGAACTTAAAGTAAAACTAAAAAGCGTTTAAGCTCTTCTAAAGAAAGCTAATAAGCTACGAAGTGCGTACTACGCACTTCGTAGCTTATTAGTAGTATAGTTCGTAGCTTATCAGCTTATCAGCCTTCGTAGCTTTTCATACCACTAAGTGGTATGAACTAAGTGGTATGAAAGATGGTGATCTCGCCAAAATTGATGATGACTTAAGCCAGTGCGATGATCGTCTGGAAAAATTGAAATTCTCATTAATTCTTACAAAACGTTCTGCAAAAACAGTAAATGTTAATGAAAGTAATTTAAATGAAAACTTTCAAATCAAAACTAAAATTCCACCACTAGGTTTGCCTGGATTTTCAGGAATATATGAAGAATTTAGTTCAGTTAAAACTTTGATGATTTAATTACAAATAATCTTCAGCTAAGTCATTCGCAGAAATTGTATTATCTGAGATCTTGTCTTACTAATGATGCTAAATATTTATGAAGTAACTTTCATCATTTTGAATCTTTGAACATTGCTTTGGAATCTCTCTATGATAATTAACGCCTTATTGTTGACATTCACGTGCAGAATATTTTAAATTTTGAAAAGATTCAATCCGAAAATGCAAAAGCTATTAGAAGTATGATTGATTGTATACAAAAGAATTTACGCGCTTTGAAAGTGTAGAAATATAAACAAAACGAGCTACCTAATAACTATTCTCGTTCAAAAAGTACATAAAGAATATAGAAACATTTTAGTAAATTATCTCACAAATCAAACGATGTTCCAATATCTGTGGAAAATTATTAAATTTTTAGAGCAGCGTAAATCAGTTTTGTTATCTATAAATAGAAGTATTATACCCCGAAGTAAGATTAATATAGGAAAGAGTTCTACCCCTTTCGATAAATTGAAAGCTCTTTTGATGAGCAAAAATAAAAATTGTGTTGTTTGTAGAAGCTTTCATCCTATTTTCCTTTGCGATATGTTCTTAAAATTTAAGTGTTCGTGAAAGATTAAAATGAATTCGTTTACATAAACTCTGTAAATTATGTCTAAAGCAAAATTGTAAGAAAAGTCAGTGTCTCTCGAAATGTAAATGCGCATGCGGAAAGAAACACAATAAATTAATATGTGTTTATAATGAAGGTCACTTGAAAACTCCTCCCGTTTAGACTAAACAAAAGTGAATAAAAATCCATGCTATTTTAGATAGCGCCTCTAATATCTGCGTTTTTACAGATAAGTCAATGCTTAGGAATAAAAAGGCAGAAAATTAAAACGCCTATTACAGGTCTTAATGGATCAATTCAAAATACTAAATGGAAAGCAAATACATTTATTACAAATGAAAAATGTAGTTTTAATGAACTACCTGACTTCTTAATTATAAATAATATAACAGGACTAACTCCGTGTGCTACGTTAGATACTTCGAGAGTAGAAATTCCACAGTTTTTAAATTTAGCTTATAAATCATTTTATGAGGCTTCAGAGGTACATGCCCTTATAAGTGCTGATTTATTTTCTGACGTTTTCAAAAATAATACATATAAAGTAAATGATGAATTATTGTTTAAAGAGTCTAAATTCGAATGGATCTCATGCGGGAAGCTTAACGAAATACAACCTTCTTATTAGGGGCATTGTTTTCTTCTGCAAAATGATTCGCTTCTGAAGTACTTTAAAACTTTTCTTTGATTTAGAGGGGCTTGATATTCGTTTTACGTGGAAAGGATAAAGCGATGGAAGTTTTTAATGACACTGTTGAATTTAAAAATAGACGCTACGTAATACAACTACCTTTCAGGAAACGTTATGAAAAATTATCTGATAATTATTCCTTAGCCCGGCAACGTTTTCAGAATTTGTGGAGGAGATTTAGTCATGATACTGAATTACATCAATAGTCCCGTGAATTTAGTATTTGTGATTATTTAAAACAAAGCACAATTAGAATCGCAAATCCTGATACACCAGAAAATGCTTTAAATAGACCTATATATCATTTGCCTCATCAGGCTATACAGAAAGAAAGTACTAGTTTAACGTCGAAAACTAGTAGAATAGTCTTTGATGCGGGTAGCCATCAAAATAATGAACCTTTCCTTAAATGACTGCTTGTGGCCAGGAGTTAACTTAAATCCAAATCTTTGGGACTTACTAATTAATTTTAGCTTGAACAAAATTGCATTTTGTTCAGATGTCAAGCAAGCTTTTCAGCAGATTTGCCTTTCCCATGAATATAAAGACGCAGATCGTTTTCTTTGGAGTAATGATGATCCATGTGTTGATAAAAGGCCCAATTTAGAGACTTACGGTTTCAATCTAGTAACTTCAGAAGTCAATTCGGGCCCAATCCTGTTAGCTACCACTATTAGACATCATATTAAAAAATATATAGACGATTTTCCCGAAACTGTTGAAATTTTAGACAAATATTTTTATGTAGATGATCTCATTTCTGGAACTGAGGATTTTAAAGAAACACTTGAAATATCCAAAAACGCCAAGGAAGTTATGGAAGATGCTAGGATGTTCCTCAGGAAATGGATTGACAATAATGCTGAAATAATGGAGCAATGGAAGAATGAAGGATTTGATACCTATCCTGTAGGTATTACTGTCAGCTTGGAAGCACACCAAACTAAAATCTTGGGACTTCATATGGAAGACACATGGAGATTATTTAACTATGGATACTAGAAATCTTTTGGAATTTCTTTCTATGGACAAAAACACGAAACGCTTCTTGCTTCAAGCAATAGGGAAGATATTTGATCCTTTAGGATTAATTTCGCCTTTCACCAGTCGAGTTAAATGCCTCATCCAAGAACTCTGGAATGAAAGTATTCAGTGGGATGAAGCTTTACCAATAGAAATTTAAAAGGAATGGAAGAAGTGGTGCTCTGAACTTTATCACTTAGGAAATTTGAAAATACCTAGATTGGCTGATTCTGATTCACAAGAATATATTGTTAAAATACACAGTTTAAGTAAAAATGCATATGGAGCTGCCATTTATTTGAATGTAAGGACTCTCAATGAAATATCGGTGAAACTCCTAACTTCAAAAAGTCGTGTAGCTAAATTAAACGGTGTAACCTTGCCAAGATTAGAACAGTTGGGTGATCTAGTTGCCGCTCGTCCTAGTTCTAAGGTAAAGAGAATCATGAATCTGAAAAGGTCTTCTAATGAATATCATTGGACAGATGCCACGATCGCACCTTTTTGGATAAAGGATCAAAAAAACCGATGGAAGCAGATTGTGGCAAACCGAGTCAACGAAATCACCAACGTAACAGATCCTAACTCTTGGCATCACTGTGCAGGTAAGGAAAATCCTGCAGATCTTCTCTCACGTGGGATGAGTGTTGATTCCTTGGTGGCAGATTTCGGATGGTGGGCAGGTCCAGAATTCCTGATGGAGCCTGAAACATTCCAAGAAATTGTAACCAGTTTGTTGCTGAGGTTGAAACCATCGAAGAAATCGAAAAAGAAACTTTGCGGCGAGAAAGGAAATTTCCTTCTGAAGCTGAGATTTGTAAAAAAGACATCCCTGATAAATGACAGCTCTCAACATTTTATCATTGACGACTTCTTAGAACTTCCTTCAAAAAATTATTATAAAATTAGCCATCTTCGTCATATATTTTCAGGTTTATTTTCAATTGCTGGAATAAAGTAAAAAATACCGTACCACTGTCAGTGGAGAAGGTAAGTGGAGGAGGTAAAAAACTATCAAGTAATATTTCGAATTTATTTTCATTTTTTGATGATAGAGGAATAGTACGTGTAGGGCTGAAGAATGCTTCAGTGCCATATTCTCAAAGGCATCCTCCTCCTATATTACCTCCTATATACCTTCAAGATTAAGTAAAATTTATTTTGAAAGTTTGCACAGGCAATTATTTCGTGTTAGACCACAAGGTCTGCTGAATGCAGTGCGCTTAAAATTTTGGCCTTTAGTTGGCCGTAATCTCGCACGTAAAACAGTGCATCAATGTGTGACATGCTTTAATTGTAAGCCCACTCTTTCTTCACAAATTATGGGCAGTTTGCCTAGTGAAAGAGTTAATATTTCATCTCCGTTTGCTATTATTACAGGCTATTATTTCCATTTGCTATTATTACATTCATGGGGCCCTTACTTAGTGAAATTTAAAAATCAACATTAAGGGTATTCTAAATAAATTGTGTATTTGTATTTTTATATGTTTCGCAACTAAGGGCCATCGATCTTGAGACTTTAACAGATCTGCCTTTCGATACTTTAATTACAACACTTAAACGTTTTACGAGTAGCCGTGGCAAATGTTTCAAAATTTATACAGGCAATGCTACTAACGTCGTTGGAGCGAATACAAAATTGAAAAGGTTTTGTGTGATCATTAATTTACCAGACAAAAATTTAGATGCATTGCCTATTGATATTTAGTAAATTGTGTCTTATTCAACTATTAATTATATATTGAAAATTATTTTTTCTCAATAATTTTGTATTCTTGTTTATAAGTTTCAATATTTTGTTTACTTATTTTATATTTTTATGTTCATAATTTTACACTTGTTTACATGAATAACCAAAATTTTAATATTAGTATTTCATAATTAAAGTTATGTCACGTTCTTGCGCGTGAACATGGCAGGGCGGAGCAGGATGGAGCAGGATGGTTTTACGCCAACGATTCTCGCCAATTCATCGCCTCCTGGATGGAGGCAGATCGAGTCGAACAACAATCTAATCGACCTGATCTGGGCAGTACTTGTAATGCAAAACTCTCAATAAAATTGTATTTTGCTTCACCGTAAATATTTGTATATGATGTTTTTCTTAATAAAATGATTAAAAAAGAAGCAATGAGGCTGGTCCATCGTTAAAAAAATCTTTAAGAGAATTAATTTAATCAATCTTGATACCCATAAATACTATATCGGCACTGCTTTTGTTTTAAGGTAGTTACTTAATAAATGGGCGATAATATGAAGTGAGGATTTAAATACACTGGTGGACAAAATTAAGAGATGAAAAATATTTCCCAAATATTTTGAGAAATACTAGATGAAATAAATTAAGTTAGGTACGGATATAGTTTATTGTATGTTAATAATGTGTACAAAGCAACAATGAAAATGCTATTCATTAGCATGAATTGTGGCCAAGAGTTTTAATGCGGTCCAAACTTGAGCTTCAAAAATGGCGGTGAAAATGTTCCTAGTAGGGTGTGTGGTTGCCTCTGACAGACAGACCGCTTGCGCAACAAGAAAAAATACTGTTAAAAAGAGAGTTCAGGACTGCCTGTAGAAGTCGCACCCACTCCTCCACCACAGCAGTTTTTAACTCGAACTTCAAAGCTCTTTTTTTGGCCAAAAGAGCGTTAAAGTTTCGTGTCAAGGAACATTAATCTTATGTCCGAAAGGGCGAAATTAACAAGTCTTCAATAGAGTATCATAGTTGGAAATTTAATCATAATTTTGACTTTGGATCTGCAAAAATTATCCAAAAAGCTTCTTCCGTTGATAAATTCGATTTTCCTGAGGCTTTTCATATTCACAAAGATTTAGCATGTTTAGTAAGTGATTTTAAGTCTAATCCAGTCCTTCCTACCGCTTTTAAAATTCTATTATATAATTCTTGATTATTATTTTTGCCAATAGAGGGCGTTGCCTTCTCGCGCGTGGTTCTACCCGAGGGTATAAAAAAAGCCGTTACTGAGGTTCCTTTCCCTTTCTAGATATTTCGTTCTCCTGATGAGGAGGGACCTGTAGCTGCCCTCGAAATCGATTGCGTATTTTAGTAAATGTGCGGCAAATACAAGGTTGTTTCAGCGATTTTGATTGTCACATTGGCGTGTTTCTCTTCGATTCTAATTGTATGCTGTACCTCGTAGTATAATAACATAAAAGCAAAAACTAAACCTTAATGGACACAATTTCTTGTTTAAAAACTGATGCAATTTCTGATAATGTCGTAGATATTTTACAAGGATTTATCAGTCGATTTCTATTCAAATATTTAATTTGGGAATAGGATGATTTGCAAATGTGTAGTGATGTAAAAAAACGTGTGTTACGCATCTTTAGTGTCTTACATTTCAAAATTATCTTCAAGAATCATATTTTTGAGCTGAATGAATTCGTCAAATATCGATACATAATTATACCTTAATGAAGCTAGTTTTGTAATAATCTTTGTTGCTCCATGCTGGGAATATTCTACAAATGAAAATACAATTCCTAATGTTTCTCAGATGTAGGAACCTGTTCTTAAAGTCTTAAATAACTGTTAACTATTATATAACTTTTTAGAGGAGCAATATTTGTTCGTAAGATCTGTAAACAACACTCATTTCAGCCAGCATATTAAAGCTTGCTGAGCTGCGCGTTGAGTGTGGATGTTTTAAACAGCCGGAATATTTTTATAATTTAAATGAACGCTCAGAAAGGTATGATAGACTTTCCCTGTTTTTAAACCTTTGCTACTTCCTCTCTAGTGTAATCAAAGCCATGGAAGCCAACACGGTGCATAATTATTCTGTGACGTAAGTAGTCATTTTATTTTATTTAATCCAGTTGATTATTAATGCTACTGTTAATTTGAGTGTAGTTTTTTTATTAAAATCTTGGTTTTAAAATTTAATTTTTGTTCCTTTTTATTTTCTTCGTTGTTCAACAAATAGCAATTTCAAGTTTGCATTGTTCAATTTTTAATTAATAAAATCTGTGGTTTCAAATTCAGATAGGTTTAATTTAAATCGCCGCTTATTTTTTTTACTTATTTGCAATGATCTACCATTTTCATTTCCCTAAGTTCAGCATTTCTTAATATCCATTGTTACTTAAAGACGAC
>KK119665.1:430139-444707 GCA_000611955.2 Stegodyphus mimosarum
ACAGTTCTTTTACACACTCTTTCTCTGTAAATTTTAAATTGTCTCTGCTGTAGCTTGCAGTTTTCTGTGTAATTATGATAATTATGATAGTTAAAAATTATAAATAATAAACCATTTTCATGGTTGCCTGATTTCTAGCTAAAGCTATTAGGTCTCCTGCACGCTTGAATGTTCCAGTCTTAGTAATCACAGGAAAAGTTAATAATTTTTCATATTCTCATTCTCATTGATCCAGTCTCGGTTTTTTGTATTGTTGAAAAACCTATAGAAAGCAAGAGAGATTTTTCTCTATGCTTCTGGTCCTACCTGTAAAGAAGGGGAAGAAATAGAGTATGGTCAGTTGTATTCTTCTCATTTATAGAGATGCAGTGAGATTTTCGCCAACAGGTTAAATTTAAATTTTATCGTTTCCAGCTCTTTGGGTCTAAGCCCTAGGGAACACTGGATTATCCCCACCTTTTTATAGGTAAGTATATTTATCCAGACCAAATGCAAGGATATTCTGTAATAATAGATTTCTCCCTGTCAATATTGAATATACACTTAATCAAATTTAGTAATTTTAGCTATCATAATTTGTAATGAAAATTTAGAAGGACTGAAAGTGAAGTCTAATTTAACAACTGAGAGTTACCCTTGTAAAAGACCTCTTCATTCAAACTAAAGAACAAAAGGCACACCTGCTGCTTACAACTTAGCCAGCTCTTACGGCGAGATAACGTAAATGATATAATGCAAAAACACCTGTTGCTTACAATTCAGCAAGCACTTATTAGGAGGTAGAGTAAAGATTTTGGTTTAAAATTTAAATTCTAAGAAGTAGTAGCCAAGAGCTATATGATTCAATTTAACGTAAAGTTGGCTCACAAACCTAACTGGCGTAGATATTAAAATATCGGCAATTATAATGCAAGGTTGAAGACCACAAACCTTATTTGAGCTAGCTATCCTAGTAACGGGGCCTTGAGAGGCAGAACACTCTCTGTCTTGCAATCTAAAACTCTCAGTTTAAATACTCGCAAACAAGTTTGCATTTAGAAACGAAAGGAAGAAGTGACAATAAAGGTCTGAATCATAATAATTTGTTTAAAGAATACCATAAAAACCCTACAACTTTTTCAGATTGAGTAAAAGATCGTGGATTCCAATTATAGAAGCTTTATCAGCTGTAGCACTACATCGAACCAATTGATGATGACTACATAGTTAAAGTATGTGTATTTTTCTTCTATTTTAGGTATAATTCTCATTCATCCTTCTCCATCATACGTAGCATCTAACGCGTACTAACTTCCACACGTACTAACTGCTAAATTCTAATCATATTTTGTTCGATATTTCCTTAAAACAAAAACAATCTCGGAGTACAGTTAATCGTTGTTTCTTTCTGGATTTTATCACTATGCAATCTGTTTTAATGTTCCATTTTCTTTTGGTTGAAACACCGCAGGTCTAGTAGTCATGTATAGCAGTAAACACAAAGGGAATTATACCCCTTTAACATTTTTTCTCAAATTGGTATTATATTCACTCCCCTAACTGAAATAGTTTCTACAATTAATAATTTTCATGACTCTGGACTTCGTTTAAGTGTGCTATTTAACAATTGAAACTTTTAGTAATGTGATGTACTTCCAGAACTTCTTTGTTTATCTAAATATTCACTTACTCTATACTAATATAGTATACCTTATAGTATACTTAAATGTATACTAAAGTTTAATAGCATGAATTGCGAATATGTTTTAGAACGTTCAAGTTAAATAAATGAATATTGTAACTGAGATAAGTATTTTGTGCAATTGTAACTGAGATAAGTATTTTGTACTGAGATAAGTATTTGTATTTAATTTTGAATGTAATTTGTGCTTTTTAATATTTATTTCCAGAGCTACACTAGTGAAATAAATTAAGAGAATTTGCATATTTTATCGAATTGCATGAAAAGAAATGAACTGAAGGAAAAACCACTGCTTCTAGATAAAAATGTAAATATTGTACGGCAAATACGTAAGCGTACACGTGTGTGTAGGTGGAGCCAGCAGAAAAACAGGCTTCATAAACGAGTGGAGAGTAAGACGAATTGCGTTCGCTAACACACCTCTGCGAATTTTTTGGTGTTATCTTACAGCAATCGGTTTAATTCACATTGGAACAGTAAAAATGAGTAACCACCGAATGGAATGGAATGAGGTGGCGAATTGTGGGGAGACTAGAGACAGTTCAGTCGCAAGTCCAGATATGCAGAGAGTTTAATTTAACGCACAACGTCGTGTGTAACATATGGAAAAAGTTCCAGGATACTAGATCAATCGAGAGAAAGCCTGGGCAAGGTCGTCCAAGAGCCACAACGGCCAGAGAAGATCGCTATTTGTCCATGTTAGCAAGGCGTTACAGAGGGGCTACAGCTTCTCAACTCTCTCGGAACCTATATGCAGCCACAGGAACACGTGTAACAAGGGTGACTGTCTCCAAAAGACTGGATGAGAGAGGTTGTTGGCCGGAAAACCGGCTGTTTGCGTCCCGCTCACGTCTATGGACAGGAGAGTCCGATTAGCATGGTGCAGGTAGCATAGTGATTGGAGTACGAAACAATGGGTGACCGTTCTATTCACCGACGAGTCCCGTTTTAGCCTAATCACCAATTCTCGCCGTACTTTCATATGGAGAGAGCCAAGGACCCGCTACTTGCCCTCCAGTGCCTGCGAAATCAAAAATTATGGCAGTGGCGGTGTAATGATCTGGGCAGGCATCATCTTGGATGGCCGCACACCTCACCACGTCTTAGACAGAGGCTCTGTGACTGGTGTGCGTTATAGGGATACGGTCTTGGAGCCGTATGTTCGCCTTTTCCGGGGTGCAGTGGGCTCCGAGTATATCTTAAAGGACAATAACGCGAGACCACATAGAGCTCTTCTGGTCGACTAATTTCTCGAGAGCGAGGATATTCTCCGGATGGATTGGCCAGCCAGGTCTCCAGACCTCAACCTTATAGAGCATGTCTGGGACGCTCTGGGGAGGGAAACTACAACTCGCTACCCCCCTCCGAGAACCATTCAGGAACTGAAAACAGAGTTGGTGAATGAGTGGGACTAATTCCCACAGGCACTGATAAACTGCCTTATTTCCAGTATGACATCACGCTGCGAGACCTGTGTGGCTGTAAGAGGAGACCATACCCCCTATTAACCCATTTGTTTTATATCTTCTGCAGCAGTTGCTTCAGACCATCAGGCTCCCATGACTGTTACACACGAACATGTGTGTCTGTTATAACTGCTGAATGTTTGTTTTGTTTCTATTATATCAACCTATGTTCACACCAAATTTTACTAAATTCTGTCCAGTAGTTCTGGGGATCGTAGATCAAATTTGAAAACTCTCTTAATTTATTTCAAGAGTGCATTATGATTAATTTTTAAAGCTTTTCATACACAACAAAAAACTTTAAATGATTTTAATAAAATTAAATCGTGTTTTTAAGAAGGTCGTTAATAATTATTCATTAGCACTTATACTTATTTTCGAATTTAGATCACAGTATTTTATAACTTGACATAAAAGCTAAAGTGGAACTTCAAATGCTTCTCATACCAGGTAAATAATTACTTTGTACGAAAGCAAAATGAAACCTTCAAGTTATACAGGGTGCCCACTAATGTTCGGTACCACCCGTTTAACTGCCGAATGGCTGCAGCTATAGTCATAAAAGTGCTGTCTTGGTATGGTAAAGTATCTATGCGATACTAGATGAGATAACTTACACCGCCACCTGCTGGAAAACGGTGGAGGTAGTGTTCCTATTTCGAAAACGATGAAAAAAATGTGAATTACAAAGTTGTAGAGCATCGTTGATTTAGTACGAAAAGATACCTTGTGGACATCAATGCTAAGAACAGAACGTTTTAAACACGCATTTGTTTGTTCGCGATTTCCTACACTGTGACGTCACGAAATGACTTAGAATGAAAAAAACAGCTAGTTATCACAACCTACCTTTATCCTTCGATGTCCAAACTTCTCTCCGTCAGCTGAAATGCACATTTATACCCTTGTTAGAACTTTATGTTGCACGCGTTGTAGCACAGCGGGTGACACGTTTGCACAAGCATCTGTAAAACGCCGTTGAAATTCCTGCAATGTTTCCGGAGGGGTCGCATCTACCTGCTGTTTAAGGTATCTTCACAGGAAAAAGTCGTTTGGACTCAGATCAGGTGCACGTGGAGGCCACTCTTCGAAACCAGCATACCCAATTATTCGTTCTTCGAATTCCTACATCAGGTACTGCTTCACTTGTGACATCTTGTGCATAGGCTCGTTGTCATGTTGGAACCATTCATTCCGGATTAGAGACAACGGCAGGTTCTGAACAAAATCGGGTATTATGCCTTCCAGAAGTTCTAAATATCATGCGACCCTTAACGTACCCTGATAAAATATTGGGCCGATTAACCTGTTATTAAAAATTCCGCACCAAACATTAATTGTAAACCGTATATGATGTCGAACGTCCGCATAACATGGTGGATTTTCCAGCGCCCAGTAATGGGTGTTCTGCCTATAGTAAATTTCATTTTGCGAAAAGCATGCATCATGAGTCTACACTATATCTGCCAAGAATGTTGGCTGGACCTCTAACTGATTCATAACGAATTCGCACCACGCGAAACGTCTCTTGGCATCCCCGTCCAGTAATGCCTGATTAGGTGTTGGCTGTATGGATGAGCGCCTAATTCATTTAGAACTTTCCAAAAGCGACTTTTTGAGGGGCCACAGTTTTCATTTATCCTTCCAGTGCTGTTTGGATAAGTGAGGGCGTGTTATTGGACATCTTCTGGCTATACTTTCTGCCCTACCTTTGCTATTCTGCCGGATCGAAGTCGACTAGTCACGCAAATTGTCTGCCTTAAACGTTTTAAACCTTCAGGATGGTTTTGCGTGAAGGATGCGGGCCTGAAGGAAAATGTTGCCGATACAAACGCACAGCTGATCGTGCTTTGCGCCCACATTCACCGTAAAGTAGAACTATCTCCCAATAATAATGTTTTGAAAATTGCTCCAAGACCATGAGCTTCAACATACAACCCCGAGAAGATATCTCTTTTATGCCTGTCTCAGATGAACAGGTGTAATGTTTCACACACTATTTTCATAATGCACAATTTCGTGCACCAAGCTCAAATTGCGTTGAGTTGAAGCCTTTTACTAACACGATTGCGTACTAGCTGCATATTGTCTACTCTGTTTGTAATGACAATCGGTATAAGGATGAATCCCGCGTGATCTGAATCACTGTTCAGCGTTCTGGTTTTAGCATTCGCATCCACAAGCTGTCTTTTTGTACTAAATCGACGATGCTCCACAACTTTTTCGAGACAGAGACGCTAACTCTGCTGTTTTACACCAGGTGGCCCTGTAAGCTATTTCATCTAGTAGCGCATAGCGACTTAACTATACCTAGATAGCACTTTTGTGACTATAGCTGCAGCCTTTTGGCAGTTAAACGGGTGGTACCTACTTAAGTGGACACTGTATATAGTATACTTAACCTTTTTTATAAGTTACCAGAGCGGGTCAAGAGGGAGGTATCTTGTCTCAAATGAAGTGAGCCTCAGGTGTCTTGTCTCAAATGAACAGCTGAGAGGGGTGCCAAATTAACTGCGAAATTTAAGAAACTCCTTTAAAAAATAAACTACGATTGTTAACTTTCAATTTTCAAGTGCATTGAGAAGCACTGGTTTGAATAACACATTTAAAGAAAGGAAGAGGTTTTTATATTCTTCACTTTCGCACTCGCATGATTTTTCTTAATCAATTATCCAAACGAAATCAAAAAGGTTATTAATAGTTAATGATTATATATTTAAAGTGAGATTGAAATATCACTATGATGTATTTTATACAACTTTCTGATTGTTACTATTGCTTTATATTTATACAAAGTTCAGATTTCAAAGGCATCAAATGAAAAGTCATTGCAATGCGTTGAAACTAAGAACGTCTTTAAAGCACAGGAATTTACAATTTTGTAGAGACATTAGGATTTTTTGGAAGTAGGAGATGTGAAAAATGAGCAATGCCCTCGTCGGGACTCGAACCATGGACCTTTCGAAAACGCGCCGACTGTGCTGGCCATTACACCACGAAGGCATGCTAAGAAGGCGGGAGAAATACTGTATAACTTTACATATATCTTTTTGAAATTTAATACTGCACGAAAACGAAATAGTGAAATAAAGTCTTCCAATCAAAAATTTTAAAGATACAAAAATTGTACGCTTAAACAGAGAGATTGCTCTAATATCGAATCCCAGGGAATGGCTTGGCTGGGCGTTTTTATGTTTTTCTTCGACGTGTAACGTTTATACGAACCAATTTGTTTCTCCTAGAAAGTCCTCTATTAAGGTATCCCTTTTGTTAGGCAAATAGACTTTGTATGCTTTGAAAATTAAACTAAACAAACAAACAAAATAGAAGGACTGTCTTTCTTTGTGGAAAATAATTGAAAATATTCTTGAGAAATGTGAAACTTTAACTTTAAAATTTAAAGTATTGACAGATCATGACGAGAAGTGGAAAAGAAAAGTAATTAAATCAGATTGTTAAGAATATATTGATAAACGGACTAGTAATTTTATCTGAAAAATATTTTTTAGTAGTAGAATTGAGAGATATCACAGATAAATATTTCAAATATTTCATCAGAAATGTGTAGTTTAAAAAACCACGCTATTTTAATAATTTTGGTCAATAAAAGAACTGGTCTTTAAAGATAATTAAGGAATGCAGTTTAGTTCAATCATACCTGAATTCATGAATTCAGCAGTTGCGTTAAATAGATTTAACAGTCACTAATGTTAGGGTGAAAAAAGTTTCAAGAAACTTTAAATTAAAAAAAATAATAATTGCAAAATATTTTCATTGTTCAAAAGAACTTTTAAACGTTATTCTATAAAACATAAACAATCAAGTAGATTTTGAAAACAAATTGTACATTTTACTTGAATACGAATAGCAAAGCGAGAAAAATTAAATTACAGGAAAATCTTGAATATTAATGAAATACTTTTTATACTAATTATAATACTAAATGTTTCTGTTATTCCAGCGTTACTTGCTATTTATTAAAAAACGAACATTTTAACGTTTTCATTTAAAAATTATAATTTAATATATGTATTAATTTCATGAATACAGAAAGTTGTAATTTAAAAAATATTGTAATATATGTGATTTTGTATAGATACTTTATAGCGTATTTTCTCCCTCCTTTCTGCATGCCTTAATGGTGCAACGGGTTAGCACACTATCGGATAGAATTCGAGAGGTCCAGATTTGAGTCCTGGCGAGGGCCCTGCTCATTTTTCACATTTCCTGCTTCAAAATAACCTAATGACGCTACAACTTTTATAAAAGTTATAACTGTAATTATGACCTTTTCAAGAGGTATAATTTAGTGTAGATACCTTTGTTAAATACAGATGTATTCAGAAACATTGCATATTGATTGTATATAGGAGCTCGCATTTACCTTTTCGCCTCAGGTGAAAAGATATCTAAACACGGCTCTGTAAGTTATCACCATATGTTTTACTGCTATTAATGATGCTACTTTTTCCAACTTCTAAGTTACTTAGGTATGTATAATTTTGTTCTACATTACCTAAAATAAGAGTTTCAAATGATTATGTTTCTATATAGAATATATTCAATGAAATGTCTTTTCCTCTAGTAATGATACAAGAATAAAACCAGTTTGTAAGCAAAGCTTCCAATTTTCTGGATAGAGAATAACTAACATACTTTGCGCAGGTTTCTGGAAGAACATCTTTTCTCCTTTTCTCGTTATCTAAGTCTTCCTTGCCTTTTAACATTTTATAAACAAGAAGGGTAAACTTAAAAAATTTCCTCTTTCTAAAGAAATTGTTCTAGCACTCCTTTATATCGAATAAAAAAGAAATGCAGGAATATTTACTTAAACAGTTTTCTTTGTCGCCTTACATACCAAGCATGCTGAGGTTTGAAATCTTTATCAAATTAGAAAAAAAATTTGAAACCTCATAGAATTTTCCGCTAAAATGTTCATCGTTATAAGACAGAAAAATTACTGTGCAATCACATAAGTAGATTTGATCAAAACTTACCATTATTATAATTAATATTGTTAAATTTTGATGAATTCTTGGCATCTGATTTAGCATCAGTTTTTTAATGAATTGATTTAGTACTTTGCAGGGAATAGCATTACGGATTATCAAGGAAAATTTTCATTCTCAATGATTCCAATTCCCTCAGATAATCGTGTTTTCCCAAATCAGTATTTTTTCTCATATCTTGAAATTCATCTGCAGACATATGATTCTAATGCTTGAGCACATTTGGGATTTCATGCTTCAGTGGTGCCTTGCCATTATAGGAACCGTATTCATTAGATGGCTCAGTAATTACTTGAGAAAGAAAACTTTCATCTCCTGGTTGGCTGGGAGATAATTTAGTCTTAGTAAAAGTATTATACTGAGAGTTCTATTATATATTATAAAAGTATATAGTAATACAGTTGCTGTCTCTAAATACAAATCATTAATCACCATTTTAAGCAAAGCTATTAGATATACTATTAGAAGATATGTTGATGAAAACGAACTTAGGAAATTGTTAATACTAAGCATATTAATGCCATCTACGCATAGTATTTTCTTCGCAGTTACATTTATTCATCATCATAGGTATATTTACTTAATATTATGAGATGGATTTAACAAATTTATCTCTACTTTGGGGCATCTGTTAGCTACCCCTTTCGTTGAAGGTATAAAAAATAAAAAGGACACTAAAACTTGCCAGAAACTTGTTAACTTGTTTATTTCACTTTCAATAACAAGATGATCGAATGAATGTGCTGCAAGTGTATACAAGAATTGTTTGGATTAAAATTTTATAACAAAATATCAAACTTCGATCAAGATATTTTTTGGACCAGAACATAATGTAGGTTTTGAGCGAGTTTCTCCTGTAGTTCGATTAGAATTACACTCTATATGCTTCCGAGTTAGTGCAGATTTCACCAATATTGCGGGTACCGCGTTTACTCATTTTTTTTTTCGAGGGCCACAAAGCTATAAAGCGACTGCTTGGGCTGCTTGGACACTTGCCAGAATATTCCAAAGCACTGCAATATATCTTGGGGCTCTCGCGTTTTATTTGGATAGAATTTTTTGAAAATAGAGTTTTATTGATTGGTGCCTTCTGTTAATTTTTATTTGAGTTTAAATGAAAGGCAGGAAAAATTGTGTATAATTTAATAGGCCCACAAGAAAGTCATGTGGTGTCCACAACAGATTTTTTTCATATAAACTTCACGAGTTTCACATTATTTTTTAAATAATTCTCTTACTCGATATATGTGAAAAACATATCGGTTATTAAGCAACTTAAATCTTTCATTGTGAAATTATTTTACAATCTAAATACATTGTGAAGTTTTAGAACTTTTGCTACGAGTATATTGAAGCCACTATCTTTGTGGAAACATTCCTCGCTAAAGAACATCTAACATCTTTTGTAACTTCGAGATATCTCATAATACTCACATTTAAAATTTTCATGGAAAATTAATCTCGATATTTTAGAGTAAAAAACTAATCCGATTTTATGAGCCATATTTCATCATATAAACTTGAAACACTTTTCAAACATACATTTCAAAAACAAGATTCATAACAAAGTTTTACAACATTTACTCTCCCGGGCAATTTTTTTAATTACTTGAGTATTTACCCTTGAATTGAGGAAGAAAGAAAATGCTTAAAAATATGATAAAAGCTATGACACTGCTTAAAATGGGTATAATTTTCTCTTTAATAGGACGATATTCAGAGAGATTTTTAAAAATTTATAAAACAGACATTTCATTTTGTCATGTTCTATATGTGGTTACTGAATGTAAAGCAAAAGTCGGCTCTTTTGTAAAGTGACTATTATTGTATTTACGGTTAAAGGTAAACTTTTGTACATAAAGAAATTATTGCGACATACTACATGATGCTACTCCTTTTATTCAAATTAAAGAAGTCACTGCTTTCTTATCTTTCAGAAGATTAATTAAAATTGTAAACAATCCAGGCAAATTAATGCCTTCTTTAATTTTGAGCCTAAAACAAGCCAAAGTTTCTCTGTTATTATCATAAATTATCATGGATGAAATTTTATTTCGCCATTCAAACGATTTCTATACGTAAGTTCACAAGTCTGTTTCTGAATTCTACCACTAAAACTGTTTCTTGAGTTAATTATATTATTAGTACACTCGTGTGCAAGGTTAAGAAATTTTCCCATTATGTCGAATTTTTAAAAAACTTATAATGTATTTATACCGCGTTCTTCGCATGCCTTCGTGGGGTAGTGGTCAGCACGCTCGACGCGTAACCGAGAGGTCCGTGGTTCGATTCCCGGCGAAGGCATTGCTCAGTTCTTCATTTTCCTGCTTCAGAAATGTCTCTACAAGTGATGATTCTCCACCACCACGATTTGGCGATTGGGGCCCCTAATTCCCAGTCGCCCTTTAAAAGAGGGAGTATATAAGGTAGTTCTCCCGCATTCTTCGCATGCCTTCGTGGTGTAGTGGTCAGCACGCTCGACGCATAACCGAGAGGTTTGTGGTTCGTTCCGGGCGAAGGTATTGATCATTTTTCATCTGTCTTGCTTTCAAAAAATATCTAATGTCTCTACAAACTAATGGATAGATTTTAATGAAAACCTGCATGAATATACATTTGTAACAAGCAAAGTGATGTACAATTCAGAAGTTGTTTTATGTGTACCATCGTTTTGAGTATCAAAAGATAATCACGCGCAACGGAATGTCTAAAATCCACGTTATGGTATCGAACTGAAAATGAGTCTAATATGAGGTACAGTCCTCTCTCACAACCAGACAGATCGCGTACAGTGGCAGCATATTGAACAAGAGGCAGTTGCGGAGTCCATGTGGCAGACAATCCAACACTAGCAAGGCAGTTTCAACTAAAGGGATGTTTCTCGGAGAAAGATGGCGAGATGAAATTACCCCTCCAAGAGTGTCCCATACATAGGGTTGAGGTCAAAAGATCTGGTTGTCCAATTCATTAGACGAATATGCTCACCTTCCAGGTAATCGTCGACCAGCTGAGCCTCTGCCTGCGAGCGCTGTCATTCATTAACATAAACCCAGGACCAACTGCGCCCCTGAATAGTGTAAAATAAGACTTCAAGATCTTCTATCAATACCTCATAGCATTCCAAGCATACGCAGGGGTTTGCGGCCGTCGAGCATAATGCCTGCCGAAACCATTGCACTTCCACCACTGCAATGACCCTTTTCCTTGATGAGGGATGGATGGTATCGTGTTTCGGGCTCTCTCCAGATACAGGTACACCGTGAATCAGTGCCAGGTTGAATTTCGACTGGTCTGTAAAAAGCACTGTGGTTCACTGAAGTCTAATGCAAGGCACACATATGCTGATTGCACCATGCTAAACGCGCTCTCTTGAACGCGCAGTAAGCGAGATTCAAACAGCAGGTATTCTGGCGTACAGCCCTATCTCATGAAGCCTTTATGAGTCTAAGAAGTCAATAACTGTTATAAACAATAAGCCTTAAATATCACAAATATCAGCTGTATGAGTACTAAATTTAATAACTGCAAACTAACCACTTTCTTTCTAAAAGAAAACGCTTTAGGAGTATTATTAGTATTCGAAAACGCAAATAGTATACAGTAAGGTGTAACTTTTACCAAGCATTAATTTTCAGTCTTATATTTCGGGAAAGGATGAGAATTAATCTAAATTTAAATCAAAATAATACTCGCACAATGTAAAAGAAGCAATATTAAATTTAGTGTCGTTAGTATGTTCGGGCAAAATTCTCTTTGTCTTCTACAGGCAAAATCCTCACTGAGGAATTTCGTGGGCTTTAGCTGATGTTATTCTGAGACAAGCGAGCATAGGTAACAACAACAAAATCCTCACCGTGTTAGCATAAGGCACAACTTTATGTACTAATTTACAGTTGCACACGGAATTTAAGTAGCCCTAGCTCACTTACGTAGACTTCTGACTCTACGAAAAGAACTTATTTTAAACCAATATATCACACAGAAATTTAAGTTGTTTCAGAAACTAGATGACAGATTGCGACGGTAGCCTCACAAGGAATTCGTTCGCACGTACTAAAGTCACAGTTAATCTTGCTGCTAATTAATTGATCAATTGTAAGAGATCACACAAAACAATTCTTTCATTAGACAAAATTTCTTCAAGATTAAAATTTACCCTTGTTTTAATTACAAATTTTTTCTTCAGCAAGAAATGAAGAAATCAATAAAGATAAGCTTAAAATTTCAGAAAGTTAAAAATTCATTTAGAAATTTTGTGTAATATTTACTTTCTCAGGAAATATAATTACTTTGGTGATGCTTGACATTCATCTCACAATAATTATCTTTTATTAATGTATGGAATTTATGATCAGTATTTGTTTTATCTACCAGCCCTTTAATTTTTAGTAAAGATTTATAAATTTTGAAAATGCAAAAAAATTTAGCTTATTGCATTTTTCCGCTCAGAAGAGGAAAATTATTATTATAGAAAGTGTAAGAGATCAGAAATCATTTAGAAAAGAAACTACTCCCAAGTAATTGTAAGACGAAAGTAATTTTAAAAGTTTTGACTTTGCTCTTTAGCAAAACCAACAGTTTTGAAGCATTATTTACTCGTTCGGTATTTCTGTCGCTCAGGAATAGAAATATCAACTTAATATAGCCTGAGGATAAATTTCCAGGGCCCAATTTGACAGAGAGCAATTAAAATATTTATCTAGGTCATGGCGTAGAGAAAATAACATTTCACAGAACATCCTATTAACGAAACGTAAAGCACAAACAAACAGGAAGTGTTAAAAGTGGATACTTCAAATGACACCTAAGGCCATAACGATATATTGAAAATATTTTACTGAAATTCGGTGCCAATTTTAACGATATTTAAAACCATCAGCTGCATGGTTCAGAGCTAAGATTACACAAAGATAATGGAAAGCAAACTGGCAGATGTCAGTACGTTTTTCTGTCATACATGTCCACATGTATTATCCTTTTTTAAAGAGGCTACAAGGAATTAATAAAAGAAATGTTTTCTCTGTTTTTCAAAATAAAACGGAATTGAAATTTTTAATCGTAAGTGATGTTCTCTTATCTGGTAGCACTTAATTGCCATAAAATAGTATTTGCATGATAATCAACTAAATGAATAATCAATAGCCTGTCATTCGAAGTATCGGCAAATTCAGTTTTATTTATTTTTGATTTTTAATGAATATTTTCTAATTTTAGGTGAATGGTTACTTTCAATCTGAAAACACCTTATTAATGCAGAATTCTATTCTTACAGATTAATAAAGTTATAATCTTATAAAAATAAATATTCCTAATGTTAAAAATGTTTGAACTGATTCCGATAATCATGCGCACTGTGTTTGAAGCGACATTAAATTTTTTATTATGTAAACACGAGTTACAAATTACTATTTACAAAAAAGGTAAATTTCAAACTTATCAGCTAGGTAAATTCCAATTATATACCCGTTATATACGGTGCATGTAGAATGCATGAACAAAGTTATAGCAAGCCTGTACACATAATTTTCGAAAATATTTCACATTAAGTATCGCTTGAAGAATTGTCTCAGACTCTTTAAAAAATGAGCCAAATAAGGTACGATTACAACAGATTTAAACCAAAGTTTTTGCACTGACAACAACCGCAACAAGTATTACGAAAGGCCTTCGTAGGTGTTGCAAAGAAACAGAAGATTCGTGATAAGAAGATTTTACAGAGACGAGATAAAACTAAAAAGTAAATAAAAAAAATTAAAAAAAAAAGAGGATCACGTTGTTTTGTTATATCCAAATAAAAAGGGAACGTTCTCAGAAGGAAAAAAAGTAAAAATAGGAGAAACAATTCAAGTCAAAAATAGGAATTAGAAACCCTTATATAATTAACAACGGTGACATCTTGGCTGAATGTCTAAATAAAGATGACATCACAGTTTTGGATGAGAAGATTAAAGTTAATCTTTTGTTTGAAGGATGAGATTTCCCCGAAGGAGGAAAAGCTTAAAATAATTTTGTATGATATCGATATAAAATTAAACAGATGAAATTCAAGAAACCTTAAAGAATAAAATCAAATCTTTCAAGAAGGAGGAAAGGAATTATTATTTTCGATAAAGCCAAAAATGTTAAAGTTCATTGGGTTACAAATATTCATCCCAATAAATTTAAGGCAGCTATTAATGAAATTAAAATAAATTTGAAATCGTATTGGCCACAAGAGATCTTAGAGAATACCTTTTCTGTTGGCTTGTTATTCTCTTTTGCATATGTAAGTATTTTTATTTACGTAATACAAGTTGTATTTATTGTACTATAATGAACTAAAGAATAAAGCATTATATTGTGAAAAATTGGCTACTCAAAAAAAAAAACCATAAAACTTTACATTATGCAAATTTTATTCTTTTGTCTAAGT
>KK119665.1:444721-484883 GCA_000611955.2 Stegodyphus mimosarum
AGGGAAAATTGATACATTTGAGACTCGATTTATCGGTTTTATATGAATTATAGTATCTTAAATGAAAATTTAATTGAGCCTTTTCTCAGGTTTTGAACTCAAATGAACCAGGAGAGCGAAACATGTTTTCGAAACATATTAATCGATTTCCATGAAACTAATTCCTTTTCCCCTGATGAGTTCTGAATTGGAGTTTCAGTAAAAGGAAATTAATTTTTATATTTTTATAAATTTGTATATTTTTCCTTTTCGCATTTTTATTTTTCGTGTTTGTTCTACTTATGAATTCTTATTTTAATTTTGATATGTTTAGATTTTGTGTTAAGCCTTTTATAAGCGGTTGCAATTATTGATAATGCTAAGGAATTGCCATGCATTGATTCCAATCTGATGTTAACTTTAGACGCTTTAAATTTATATATATACATCCACTCTCTTACTCGGCTCCGTGAGCTCAGTTTTTTTTTTTTTTTTTAATTTTTATGTGTTGGTAAATTGTGCATTTTTCGTTTTAAAATGATTGAATTACGTTGCTCTTATCTTCAAGTTAAGGTTTTTATGCCTTTGGTTAACTTATATGCAATAGTTGTAGAAGTATCAACAATTAAAAAGTTATTTAAGCGGGCCTAAGCCTAATTTTTTACCATAGCAGTCATATTTGTTTACATTTGAAACCTAGCAAAATAATTTAAGCCGTTGAGTTGGCTTCTGACCCAGATAAATATGTATTTGTCCATACGGATTTTAATGCAAACTCAGCAGATGCATTTGTTTGATCTCTAAACACTATATACACTATGTTACATGGTCACAATTACAGAGTTCTTGAAGTATTTATACACAGATTGCCTGTCTTGCATTTTGAGCTAAATAAAATATATTACATGGGCACTGTTACAAGGCTCTTGAAGAAGTATGTATTTACTGCATACATTCTTTACACAGATTATTTTTACTGTTTGCCTTGCAACAGTACCCAGCGTTGTACTTATATTTAGAAACCGAGACTGTCTCTAGGTGGCTACTTTACAGCTCGCCATTGCAGACACTGTACGATAGAACTGGCGTTTGAGGGATTAGTTACTACTACTGACATTATCTCAACTTAGCAGAATACAGAATTAAGTCAGTTTCTGCAACTTCAGTGTCTTTTTGCCCAATGGGACCAAAAGTAAACTTTCAGTTTTGTGCACCGAAATATCCGCCTTCTTGCCTACTGGCCGAATTGCTTGTTTTTGCGTAGAAACTGTAATTGTATTCTTTTTTTTTTCAAATTATTTTAACTGTGTTTGGTGTCTTCTGTTTTTCTATATTTTTCATTTTCTAATAAAGATATTTTAAAGTTTTATGTATGTTTGCCTTGCCGCGAAGTAAGAACTGTATTAATTGAGTGAGAAATATATCTCTAAGTAAATTCGAGGAAATAAGTTTAAATGAAATGCAGCAAAAAATGAGTAAAATTTAATATTCCGTACAAGGAAGTCGTGTAGTGTACACATCAGGTTTTTTTATAAAAAGTATACTATTATAGATACAAGCATACATACATGTGCATGTGCATACAGTTTTCAGCACTTATTAAGATCGCAATATATTTATTACTTGTATCACATTATAAATTCAGCTTATTCAATTTTCTGCGCTCAAATACTGTATTCAACTTTTTATGGCTATGATATGGTTTTTATACTATTAGAAAATTATTTTGAGTGATTTATAACTGGTTTATTTATGAGTCCATTCTTAAAATAAAAATAATGGATTTTTCTCATTCATAAGCTTAAATCGGAAAGACAAAACAGTTTTTAATACACTTGCTTATTATTATTAAATATAAGGACAAACTTTCTAATATAGTTACTTAAGATAGACTTACTTTGATAACAGATAAGAATGCAAAATCCAGCAGATAACCAGCAAAAGAAATCTTGAAAAAAGTAGACTGCTTGGCATCCCCCACTCAGTTTATCACATATCGTAGTCTACAACAAAAGAAAAATCAAAAATAAGCATTGAAAGAACTGAAGAGTTCTGCATTTGAAGTATATGTTATATTAATATTCACATTTCATTGTGAAAGACATGCTAAGTATTGAAAACTGAATATCAAATACTATTCGGTGTGAGTTATCGGAGTCAACATGAATGATGTATTCGCAGTTTCAAGAGCCATTTTTTTTTTCCAATGCACAGAGTGATTGAAGCACAAATATCAGCTAAATTATGGACTAGTTTTCATTTAATTAAGAAATTTTGTCAAGGAAAATAATAAAAATAACTTTAAATGTGAGCTTATTATATGATTATTAAAAATAAATTTATTCAGTGAAAAAAGTCTCATCAATATACTACCTATATACTGGTAAAGAATGACTGTGTGATATAAATTTAACATTAAGTTCTCATTTAATTTATTTGTATTCAACACAAAAATGTCATTAAATATTTCTATATAATTTCAGTACTTTACAACTTATTTTATAGACTTATCGCATCAGATCAGCTGTTAAATAAACTCACCAATTTCACATACATCTCATTCATTCTGAACCTCATCTGGGATAAAAATTTAAAAAAGTAAAAATACAGCTTCATTTGGATCAAATACTACAAAAGCTTATGCAGAAGTTCATCAAATATACTATAAAGTGTTTCTCCCGCCTTCTTCTTGGCACCTTCGTGGTGTAATGGTCAGAATACTCGGCACGTATTCGAGAGGTCCGAGGCTCAAGTCATGGCGAGGGCACTGCTCATTTTTCAAGACTCTTGCTTCCAAAAAAAAACCTAATGTCTCTACAGTGGCCCCCGAACTAAAAAAAAGTGGGGGATTAGGATTCTCCACCACCAGAATTTGGCGATTGGTGCCGCTAATCCCCAGTCGTCCTTTAAAAAGGGGGAGTATATAAGGTATTTCTCTCGCCTTCTTTAGCATGCCTTCGGGATGTACTGGTCAGTACACTCAGCACGCATTCGAGAGGTCCGAGGCTCGAGTCCCGGCGAGGGCACTTCTCATTTTTCATGTCCCCTGCTTCGAAATAACCTAATGTCTATATAATGGCGCTCGAACTAAAAGTTGATGAATGATCATTCTTCACCACCAAGATCTGGCGATTGGGTCCCTTAATCCCCAGTCGCTCTTTAAAAGGGGGGGAGTATATAAGGTATTTCTCCCGCCTTCCTAGCATGCCTTCGTTGTGTAATGGCCAGCACACTCGACGCGTATTCGAGAGATCCGAGGTTCGAGTCCCGGCGACAGCTTTGCTCATTTTTCACGTCTCCTGCTTCAAAAATAACATAATGACTCTACAGTACAACCCCCTACAAATGTTACAGTAAAACCTCTTTTTATCACTTTCATTCATTTAAGCTTTGCAAAGAAGAATTAGAAACATGCATCTTCATATATATCAACATGTTAAGTCCTTTATTACAAACGGTAGTAATATAATTTATGTTAAACTACTACATACTATTTATTTTTAAAAAATATTTTCCTTGAAATTAGTTTCGGGTATTTAAAGCTCATTTTACTGCAGTTTCTACTGAAGATTTCTTCAAACATGTTGTATTCCTTCTTGAAGAGTATCGTTTTTCTGAGGTTCTAATTTTACAAACCACTCATATTCCGCAATATCCCGCAGAATTTAATGACATTGAAATCTGGCCTTAGAAGGAGCTAGTGCAGAATTTGTTTGATTTCTAGCAATCCAGCTCTAGTACTGCAGTTTCTTTTAGTTTAACTAGATATTTTCTAAAAACTCTGAGCTAGATTATGAAGCTCATTGTGGCTTGCTGCCAATAAAATCTACCGTCAATAAGATGAAGCTCATTTGATAAATTGTGATGAATAAGACTTTGAGTGATTCACAATTATGATCTATTGCAACGGAGATATTTTTTGATTCCTTGATTGATTAAGTGCAGTTTTCCCCTTCATTCAGCAGAGAATCACCCACGAAAAAAGTGTATTTCAAAATCATTAATTTAAGTATATATTATAAAAATATTCTGTAACTTTCAAAAATCAAACTGCAGAATCACTAATGACTTAGGAATGTACAGATAACCAGATAAAACTCCGAAGAAGAATAAAGCGAAAAGTTTGTTTCTTGCTTGAAAACTGAGCAAATATTTAAACGTGTGTCCAATGGAAACTCTAGTGCCAATGCTGATTATTAGCGTCTAGAAATACGGAATAAATACAAATACAATACTTGCTGTTTCGTAAATTTATGCCCGCAATAAATAAACTTTAATTAATTAACAATCATATCGACACTTCCAAATCACTCCAGCGATATACAGTCTATTTTTTCGAACTGCAGCAAATAAATTATGCGACGATCAACATAAGGAGACAAGTCGATCAACAAAGTGTTCCTTCATAGTTTAAATGAAAGTGGCGCCTTAATTCACCTTATCTTTTATCTAGAATTACATACACACATCCTCTTGCTCTTTCAAAGAAAACTTCATACCCAAATCGAAAGCGCAAAGAGTTAAAAAAACCAGGTAGAAATCTTTAAAGGGGTCTTACAATTCCAGCAGGTAAATTTTAAATAAACCAATATATATATATATATATACGTATTTATGTCAGTTATGAATACTATTTGTAGATTTTTCCTTAGTTTTATAGTATCAAAGGTTTAAAATACTGCATGTTGGTCACAATATTACTTGATATAAAGAACATTTCAAACACAGTATTAAAGCCTCCAAAAGTTTTTATAATTAAAATCTGCGTCTCTGAATGTTTTTATCCTGCTTTATAAGAAATTTTCTTTTTTCTCACCGCCTGCCTTCTTGGTCTAATTGGCAGCATGTTCAGTTAGCAGTTGGAAAATCCGAAGTTCGAAACTCTGGCGAGGGAATCGCAGATTTATCAAGTTTTTTACTTCAAAAATTATAAGTAACACCCAACTAAAAATGTGCCTACCAAAGGCCGAGTGGTAAAAGCCGCTGAATACTATAGTTCGGGCCGAGGTTTGAGTCCCGACAAACGGGCTGCTCCATGGGCGTTTTCGTGGTTTTCCCCCATGTGTAAGCGAAGCCCATTTGTAATCCCATGTGTGAATAGGAGCCAGTTTCCTTTAAATGTCCTCCAAGGGAATTAGGGGATCATGGGTTCCGAAACGGGAGGTTAGGGGAAGTTTATAATTATATAGTCTTATTAAGAGGTACTTGAGAGTAAAAATAAAGCTGGGAACCGTTTGATGCAAAGGAAGATCCCGCCGTGGAACTCCGATTTCTTGGCACTGACTGTTCTTTGGTGCTGTGACTTTTGTATCACAGTTCGAGATCGATATTCTTTCTACTGAGAAACAAAACTAAATGGGTTTCGGAAATTTCCTTTCACCTGTGTTTCAAATATGTCCAACTCTAAACTACTACTCTCTTGCAAAAGACTGGACAGCGTTAAGTTGATTTGTTATTTCCAACAGGTTGTTGTTTTTTATCTTGCTTCAACTATTGAGAAATACACTCATGTCCATAAATTAAGGATTATTCGGAGTCACGCGGAACTCGGACTCTAAAATAAGTATGTCACCTGTAAAATCATTACACACATCTTCAAGAATCATATGCAAATTTCAGGAAGTAACCAGGTGACACCGATGGTACGTCACAATGACGAGAGTGTAAGAGAGTGATATATAAGGAATACAGGCAAAGAAGTAAAATTGTTCGCAGGCGCTTTATAACATTTCAGTGTAATAACTGAATAGTTATGACACAAAGGAAGCATTTGGATGATTTTTTACGTGGTAGAATTATCGGCCGTCTGGAATGTGGGCGTACCCAACTGGAAGTATCAGACGAACTTGGAATTACCCAGAGTGTCATCTTCAGGCTTTGGCAACGATTCCAAGATGATGGTAATGTGAGTAGACGTTACAGCACAGGTCGCCCCAGAGTTACAACGCCGAATGAGGACCGGTATTTGGCAGTTACTGCCAAAAGAAACAGGCGGAGCACAGCCTCAGACCTGTCTCGTGAGCTCTCCTCAGCCACTGGTACGACACTTTCAAGGCAGACCGTGTACAGACGCTTAGGGCAGATTGGTCTATATGCTCGTAGACCTGTCAGATGCGTCCCACTTACTGCAACTCACTGTCGCCTGCGGTTAGCCTGTAGTAGAGAGCATGCATTGTGGACACCGCAACAGTGAGCTTGTGTGATGTTTTTCGACGAGTCCAGGTTTAGCTTGCAGTCTGATTCTCGCCGGACTTTCATATGGAGAGCTCCAAGTACCTGTTGCCACCAAGAAAACATCATTGAACGACACTGTTACGGTGGTGCAGGAGTGCTCGTTTGTGGTGGAATTATTCTGGGTTCCGGAACTGACCTGCATGTTCAGATTGGAACCATGACAAGCCAAGTCTATTAGGACGTCATTCTGGAAAAACATGTACGTTTGTTTCGGGGCGCCATGGGCGCACAATTTGTGTTTATGGATGACAACGCCCGTCCTCACCGTGCAAACATCGTAAGCGAATGCCTTCAATCGGAGGATATCACCCGTATGGACCGGCCAGCATTCTTACCGGACTTGAATCCAGTAGAGCACGTGTGGGACATGCTTGGCCGACGAGTTGCAGCCGGTCAACCTCCTACTACATGTCTACCGGAACTTCGGAGAGCATTGCTTTTTGAGTGGTGTAATATCCCCCAAGATCAAATCGATAATTTGATACTCAGCATGCCTAGGCGTTGTACGGACTGTATTGCATTGTCTGGGAGACATACAATGTATTAACAATCATACCAACCATGTAATATTGTTTTTTTTTGTAAATAGGTGTTTTTTTCGTAATTTGCTCTAGGGAGAAAAAATCGCTAATTTTTATAACAATATCAAACATATAGCATCTTTTTTTTGCTCTTTACCTTTTGTTTAATAAATAAGCTTTACAAATAAGTCAAATTTGTTTTGCTTCTAACTCTTTCTTTGCCTGATTTTGCATTATCCTTAATTTATGGACATGAGTGTAACTAGCAAGATGCGTTTGTCTCTATTCAGACAGTGTTTCTCTGTGCTTGCGAAACGAATTTGCTCAGACTTAAGTTATGTTATAAATGCCCAATGAATAAAAAAGGGAGGGGTAGTTCTTTATCTAATTTTCTTCTTGTTTGATCAATGAAATTCAACCTGTACTTTTCATGTCTCAAAAGCACGACTTGGGATACATATTAGACTTTTATATTACATTGATCCAACGTGAATTTTTGGTGCAAAATTGGATTTTTCTGAAATTGATCGCTTGACTGTTTTCTGCATTTCTTTTCTACCTTTAAAATTAGAAAAAGTATCATGTTTTGTGAAACTCAAAATATTAGATCTAATATTAGTAATTGTCATCGTTTTATATTTTAATAATACCGCTTTTTTAATTAAACATTCTGTTTTCTTATTTGATAATCTGAAAAAGTTTGATACCAGGTAAATTCAGGAAATTCAGGCATTTCTTCTCGTTTCTTAAAAAATATACTTTAAAATATTTTCATAAATATTTTATATATACATATAAAATTTTATTCGTGTGTTTATTTTTCCTATCACATTTCATTTTCAAAGAAATTTTAAAACTTGATATTCACCAGTGCAATATTTTAATATTTGTTTTCTGTTTAAAAATCAAACTGGTAGTTTTGTATAATTAAAACTGCTCTAAAACTTTTAAGAAGACTGTTTAAGGAGAGCGAACAAAATTATTAAATTTGAAGGCAGAAATTTGGTTTACTTTCATCAACATATCATCTGCATTTTACCTACAGGTACTTTAAATATTTTCGGTTCAGATGAGTAGCTTTTTTGTTTTGTCTTTTATTTACCCAAAGGTTTTTCATTTCTTTAATCCTATAAATTTAACTATTGTATTTCAGAAAGATAAATATTAAAATTAAAATTATAATTAAATTAAAATTAAATTAAAAAGGAACACATATCGCACTGGGATGATACTGATTTGCAGCGGGAATGTGCTTCTAAAAACGTTCACGTTTTAACAATTTCAGCTTTTTAAATATGTAAATTTCAGCAAAATACTTTACTGAACACATATCACCATTGTGTGCAAATTTAAGGACGAGACTGCTTTACGAATATAACGTCGTGCAGAAGTGTTTTACATCGACCTAAATCATACCATAATATCAGTAAGATGCGAAAATATGGGATGAGCAAAATCATCCAAACAAGGAATCAAAGGAATAAAAAAATTACTTTACTTAAAAAGTAGCTCTGAGTACAACTAGAAAGAAGACAGAAACGACCATGTGATATGTGCTTTGCAAGGAAAATCCAGGCTTTTGAAGAAGATACGATTATGATCCCTGACTGTAATATAGGAATTACAACGTCTGCCATGCTAAGCACTAGGTTGTGAAGGAGCTGCTGAATCAACCCTCTCCATTCCTGTTATAACGCCAAATTCAGTTGCAGAATCGTTATTGATGGCTGGTCATATGCTGCCAAGAGTCTCCCGAGATGGTCCAATACGTCTTTTAAGGGCAATATATGTTTGCAGACAATTCGTAATTTGAAGATCTTCCCCCTCCAAAAACTCCGCAACAGCTACTATACGGTGAGGTCTAGATTTACAGCAGCTCTTAACAGATTCGCATGAAACAAAAGAACCTCAGTGCAACAGCGAATACTATCGGCTGAATCTTCTTGGAAGATGTGAACATCATTAAAGCTACTAAGCGTGATACCAACCCAAATGAGAACTCCTGAACCTCCAAAGAAGTCGCTTCGATGGTGCTGGAGGGGAGATTCCAAGTTCCTTTTTTCTCCAGATGTGTATGCGTCTAGAATCGCTCGTCGATTATTGGATCTCATCAGTAAACAGCATTCGACCCCACTTCTGTTGCATGCAGTTCCTGTTTTTCCGGCAACAAAAAAAAAGCATCGATGAGCAGGCGTTAACAGAAAACACCATACTTGTCATCTACAAATTCATTAGTGTAACCTCTTGACCATAGTAAAACGTTATATCAGACCACCAGTAGCCGGATGCATGTGCTTTGCGATTTCTTACTCTGTCTGCCCCGTTTTCTTCTCGTCAGTACGACAGTATGCCTTTCGTCTGTCGCAGCTGTTTCTACGGGATTACCACTACTGAACTTTCTGACAGCTCTTCCTGCCGTTTGAAATTCTCTCCAGGCTCGTGAAAGGACGCTTTGAGAGATTTCGGCTTCTCCAACGTCAAAATGTGACAATTTACACTTGTCACACTTCGATCTTCTTCCATTTTCTCAATGAAGTGACCTCGGATAAAGTCATACTGATGATGCCATCCGAACTGCCTTTGGCTAATCATACGGAAGTAGAAACTCAGCGTCGTTCAAGTCATTATACACCATACAATAACTTTCACCAAATTGTTTAATCTACGGCGTCCATGTGCTTATAGCCTTCCAACACTCCTATTTCTATGTCACACACATATATATATATATATATATACATATATATATATTGTTGCGTTTCTACGGATTCGTGAATTTGGAGTGATTAACGACAACACTTGATGAAGAAGGAAAACACAATTTTTTAGCCAGTATTACTCAGGACAGCTCCAAAAATACGTTTACAGTCGTCAAAAAACTACAACAAACATGCTGAAGCATTCAGCAACACAGCCTTCAGGCTATCAAGCTAGTATATAACGGTGGAGACAGCTTCACAACAAAGCACTAGAGTACAGCTCCCGACTCCTTTCGATCGTTCTCGAAACTCAAGGTACTCTCGAGACTCTCCATGTTACAAATCGCGATGCACTTGACAATACACTCAGTATCCTTAACGATGTACACTCTGGATGCACCAATTCGCCATACATTACGATATACTGATGATACATTCGACACACTGCTACTCCGAGCACAGGCAGGGTTTACATAACTTTTGACTTGCCTTCGAGAACATTCTGTGCATGTACATGTACATACCTTCACATACAGTGATGATGATAAAATTAATAGAAATATATGTCCTCCTTTATCAAAAATGACTTGTCGAATGCGCTTAGGCTATGACTCTAGTAGTCATATATATATTTTACTTCTTTACTATGGAATCATACTTTAACAGCGTTCTTAATCACACGCTCTTTTGTCTTGCAATGCAGTCTGCTAAAACGTTCCTTAAGAATGGGCTACAAGTTTTCGATCGGATTTAAATATGGTGAATTTCCAGACTAATCCAGAAGAATAGTTTTATTTTTCAACAGAACCGTCCAAGAGATTTCGAATTGCGACATGAAACCAAATCATGTTAAAATGTCCCTATAAAGATTTTCATAAATAGCACAATCCTACATTATAAAACTTCTATATACTTTGATGAATTCACCATTCGTCAATATAAACTAGACTTCCAGTGCCACATGCAGTGAAAATAGATCAAGCCTTTTCTTTTCGAGGCTATTTTACGTTTTGTTGAATATGTTGACGTCTTAAGCTGTCTTGTGCCGGCTATGAGGATCGGGCTGTGCCATGATAATGATAATGATGATAATGATGTTGAAGCCTTATTGATTCCTCCTTGCTTCATCTAGTAATGTTAGATATGTAACCAGGAACAAACAATTGGATCTCCCTAAAAATGATCTTTTTCCTGTCATTTATGGTCCATAATTTGTATTTTTTGGCCCACAATAATCATTTTGGCTACATTTAACGGGATAAATTATTGTTTTTAATTGCTCTTCTGTCTGAACAGCAGAAAGAATGCTACGCCTTACATTTGAAGCATGAATACCAACAGACGAAAGATTTATTTTAAGGTTTTTGCTACGTTTTATGGATTAATAATGCTATTTCAGAGTAGGAATGGATCGGATTTTTGAGTTGTTTCCCTTTCCTTTTATATTTTCCCTTCCTTTCTGGAGAAAATGATACAGCTTCATTGTGTCTCCTCACAATCCGAGAAAAGCTCGATTTTCCAACATGAACTTGGGAAGCAATATTTCTTGCAGTCATAGATGTGTAACTGTGAAGTCCAATAATCTTTGCTGCCTTTCTATGCGTTATATCACTTTTAGTGCACTAAAATGAATTAATGCAAAGCGTATTTAAAACGTATGAAAAAGTAGCTTTTCCATCTCACAAAATAAAGCATAAAAATAATACAATAACCCTAATTTACTGTCTACTCTATTTCTAAGGAGTTGAAAGCAGACATCCAGAAAACATTAAGACAGATGAAGCTGCTTTGTGCTTGCGCCAACTGGTAACTAGCTAAAAATTCTGTGAAAACACCGTTTTATCCCAATTAATCTGCACAATACACTAATGATTGTTTCGAAGCAAGAGAGATTAAAAATGAGCAACACCTTCGCCGGGAACCGAACCACGAACCTCTTGGTTACGCGTCGAGTGTGCTGACCACTGCACCATGAAGGCATGCGAAGAAGGTGGGAGAAATACCTTATAAGGTAACCTTAAAATTTTTCGGCAGGCATTTACATTCCAAAACACTTTCTAAGTACTCTTTCTTGTAACTTCGTTCAAGTGACAAAATATAAATTGCTGAATATGTTGATATCTTTGCATTCATACTATTCTATGCTTGGAAAAAATATGGGGGATCATAAGCGGGAGCTTCTAAAACTGAAATTCGTTTTGAATTTTTAATTTTATAAAACAAAAGTAAATATTTAGTTTCATGAGTTGACAGCGTTAGATACTATTTTTAATGAAGGACAGAAACAAAATACTGTCATCTTTTTATGTTTTTTAATTTTAAAATTTAAAGCAGTTTAAGTGGTTCTGTCTCTTTTAAGATATTAGGCTAAAATTTCCAGCTTACATAATGATTTGTTTGTCATTATTTTCTAATTAATACTGATCACTTTCAGAAGTAGTAGCCTTAAACAGATGGGAGGTCTATATACTTAAACTGCGAGGTCTATATATAAACTGCGAGGTCTATATATATTCCCTGTCAGTTTGCATCACATATAAATTTCAATTACTCTAAATAATATATAAGTAAAGGCTGTACTGGTAATTATTAATTAACAAAATTTAAAGCGTCGATGGACTGTGGTACGCATCCCGATTTCTTTAAATTTGACTTTAATATAGCATTTTTAATGCATATTGGCATAAATAAATCATATATTCAATTCAATTTCTTAATCTTTAATCAGTAGAAGATCCGAAGTATCTTCGAAAATGAATATCATTTTAATGAAACTTCAAAAATTCCTCTATATATCTTTCTAACGTCTGAACTGTTTGTAGTTTAAAACAATTTCCGTACTTTTTAAAGCTTTAATTTTTTTTTATTTAAAATGCTGAATTTATAACACGAGTTTTAAAGTTCCGAAAGACATTTAGGATATTGAAAAGCAATTCGAAAGACTTTTCGTCTCTGAGAAAAAAGGTTTTAAAAAAATGCGAGGTAACGTATATTAAAAGCTCCTCAAATGAACTCTTTTTCTTGGATCCAGGTTAGAAATTATCGCCGAATTGCCTTAAATGATTTTCAGAAAATTTGATGTTTGTGCATAATTAGAAGCGCAAAATTGAACTATGAAGAAAAAATTGGGGTATTTTTCCAGAAAAAAGTAGAATTGTGTCGAAATATGTTAGAACAGTGTTATATAAAAATCTAATACATACTCCTAGTCACCTTTCGAGTCATCAAAATGCAAGTTGAATTTTATTCAATCGGCTAACTTGAACGAGAGATGTAAAATTGTCCAAAGCTACTTCTGCTCTTATAGTTTATCTTATTATTTAATTTTGGTAATCTCTTACTATGCTACTCAATATATCAACTAAACAATATCACATTTATATGAATATCGCGTTTGAAATAATTTCTATTGTTATCTGAGGTTGCTAAGAGCATATTACTAAAAGCTTACGGCACCATGATACAGTGCGTAAATTATAGCTAAAACCTAATATGTAGATCAGGCACTGCATTTCGTACTTATACGTGTGTTTGTCCTTTTCAAGTTTATAATTCATTCTAGGGTTTTCAATATATGATTTAGAAAATTTAATTTAGTATTTACCAGTCCTCAAATTAATCCCTGAATTCACGAAGTGAATGGCTTCAGAAGAAGAAGCAATTCTTTTGCGCAGGCATTCCAAGGTGCTTCATTCAACCCTTTAAAACCTTAACAAATGCCCTTCGTCCTCTCTGCGTACGAAATATATTATGAAAATAAAGTGGATATTCTTAAAACAAGAATCCACTTAACATTCAATAAGTAAGAGATAACGACACAGAACTTCTCTTTCATTGGAAAGGTAGTAATAAGTAAATCAAAATAATACAGTAAATAAAGAAATATTTAGTATATCTTAGTTATTTATATTTTAATCGTATAATATAATCTTATTTTAATCGTATAAATTATTTATGTAGAGTATAATCGTCTATGTAAATCGTATAAATAGGCATAATATATTATGTATATTTTTAATCGTATAGATAATCTTTCTTTAAGCTTGACTTAGAAATGGGACACAGGGCGTAATTTTCCCCTCTTGATTTATAAAACGTAAAATTAGAGAAAAAGGACGCGCAGAGATTGCGCTGTTAAATTAGGTATGTATTTATATTAAAAATTTCAAAAAAAGTAAATTAAAAAATAAATGTAAGTGCATTTACGTTTGCTACTTTAATATGCAGTGTTATAATTTGAAACTAACCATTTATTATGATTTAGATCTTTACTATAACTTCTCCTTTCCGTTCTCACATCTGAATGTAAACTGAGTTAAGAGAATATTTAAGTTGAGGTTTTAGGGATGTAAGGCAGAATGCGTTTCTGTATCTCGAGGCCCCATTACTTTAGTTTTGCCATCACTGACAAGTTTGTAATTATTCGGCTTTGCATTATTGCTGCGAACCCTTGAATTGTTATCCCGGTTAGAGTTTTGAGCCAACTTAGATTTGAATTCAATTGTGACGTAGACATAGTCTAGTAGGCGTTTGGAATTTGACTATTAGTTTAGTTGCATCGCCACAAGTGGAAGTTTATTTCGCTAGCACGAGAAGTGCATTTATTTCTAAATGTCAATCTTAATAAAAATGTTTGTTTAAATCTTTTCAAGTCACTGTAGTTACCTCAGACACAGCGATAATTCGTTGTACGTCTGTTAAGAGTTTGGAACTAATTTAGGCTCCCAAAGCAAATCAAACTCTATAAACATATTAAATAATAAATACTTAATATATTTTGAAGAATTACATGTAAAGTATATTGATAATTGCTTTTTTTTATTTTCCAAACACGTGGGCACTATCAACTTTCTGTCGGGAATAGCCGATATTCGTCATATATTTAGACATCTCATCACAGAAAACGTTCCTCAAGGTGCACGAGAAGGTGTAATGGAATTGTATCTATCCATGAGAAAGTGGGAATTCCATCCCAGATTTGATGAAGAACTCCCCGAAGGGCGAATCCAAGGGTCTCCTATCCCTTTTGCTTTACCAACAAACATCTCGACAGGATTTCCGTCTCATAAGTATTTTAACTGCTTCCAAACCGCATTTAATATTTGGTGGAATTAATATTTGGTGGAATAATATTTGGTGACCTGGAATTTGGTTTAGCATACCATGACATTTATTTTTACAAAAAATTGCTCAGAATAGTTGATGAATGTAATAATGTCATAGTCTGATATTTCCTGAAAACCAAAACTGCATATTTTTTTCAGTAGCTAGTATATGTTGTTTGCAAATGTTGTAATAGTAGAAAGAGTTTTATTCAATCTATTGATAAAGCTTCGCATATTACACCTTGGAATTCAGAAGATTTCTTATTTATATTAATTCAGTTTTAATGGGCGTACCCCTAAATGACCTATTTGACATGCTTTATCATTTAAGTTGGAAATTACTAACTTAAACGATAAAGCTTTTTAAATTTCTGAAATGCAGAGGCTACTTTATCTGATTGTTGTTTAGTAAATGTTTAACAAATTCAATAAAAGGTTTTTTCCACTAGGCAAGAAAATTAACATTTTGACTAGAAAAGAGTTACCAATGAGCATAAGCATGTAAAATAAAATCGAAACTTTGTGATTCTTTAATTCAAGATATTTTTAAACTCATGGTCCTGGAAAGTGCAAAAGGGGACACCCATGTCTTAGTCTTTGTCGTTCCAATTTGCCTTCCGTTAATAACGAAGTTGTCCAGTTTGATGTCTCGGGAAAACTGATGCTCGTCTTAAACTTTGATAGACTGTCGAGGTTCACTGAACCCAGGCATTCGGAACCATTTCTTCTCCACAGACTGGTCTATATTCTTGAAAGAGTAATTGAGTAATTTATTAGTCAATTCTTGCTCCAACATGATTTAATGATACAGAATGTTAACTTGAAATATAAGGTTATTCCTTTGATCTTTGAGTTGTTCGGATATTTATTAGCATCTGAAATTGATAAATATTCATGCTTACCACCTTCTTTTTAATTTATAGCCAAAAAATTAATTCTTTAAGGCGCCAGAAACTTTTACTGCGCCAATGACTTTAGATGTTGGTGGTGAAAAATCGATAAAGGGTTAAAAATGAAGTTCGATAAAGTAGAAAACTACTCGGGTGTCCTTCTCACTTACTGGCCCATTTGTCATGTCTCTGTGGAGTGAGAGGCCTTCATCCATGCGTGTCGACCGTGTAAAAAAGACAGCTGTTACTCGTCTTACATAAGAAATACTATCTCGTGAATTCAGTAATTCGTATCAACTTACAAAACATTTTCAACAAAATCTCAAATCATAAAAATATTTCTGCCATACTGCAGGCGGATATTACTCTCCAATAGTCATTAAAGTAAAATCTCCTCATAAATTCCAAAAATATTTATCAGGAAGTAGTTAATTTAATATAGGTAAAATATGGAAATTAAATCAACTTTTGATCTAAAGAGAAAGCTTATACAATTACTTTCTTGATTCATAGAAAATCTATGACTTCGATTTATCTTTTGACTACTTTAAACCAGTGATCTCAAACTGGCAACCCACGGGATGAATGCAGCTGATCATGCTTTCAATTACACCACGAATCCACGTGGTAAGAAGGAAGAGATAAGGTACACCGGGGGCTGGGGATCCAGGGACCCAATCGTGAAATCTTGATTGCGACAAATTATCGTCCACCACACATCAGTTCGCTTGCCATTTCAGAGACACTAGAATTTTTAGAGCAGGAAATGTGATAAATGTGTCCGGGCCTCCCGACTACTAGCTGGACGCCGTTTTAATACATCACGAAGGCACACGGTAAAAAGGGAAAAAATACGTCACAAAATTTTGTCTCACATGAGGAGGTTTCATATTTTGCTTAAGTTAAAAGAAGTTATTCAGTAGTTAATTCAATATATTAGAATTATTTCAAATAAATATCATTCTCATTCTAAAAATACTCAGTTATCAATAAGTTTAAATTAAAAAATTGCAGTTAACAAAAATTTCTTACAAATACCAATTTTTAGATTTCATACGTAAAGTTATAATGATTTCTTTTCTTTGCATCATTATTTTTAAAGTTTGGTACATATTTTGTAAATAAAATTTAAAACTTAGTTTAAAACATTTTGTTTTGTTTAAAAAACCTTTCCCTTCAAGGTGCTTTTAGATCGTACATTCGGCCCGCATGCAATTTGAGTTTCAGATAACTGTTTTAAGCGATTCTGCTTTAAATGTAACATACTAAATTACATTAAGCTTGTTATGTTCCGAACAATTAAAGATATATTGTTATTAATACTTCACTAATTATTTAAACAAAGTATCTTTTTTTCATTATGTTTCCTTCAGAGAAATTATTGTGACATACTACATGATACAACTCTTTCTACTCGAAGCCCACCAGCGGCCGAGGATTAAGTCACAGAACGCTGGTAGTTCAGTCCGGGGTTAGAATCCCGACGAGTAGGCTGGCTGCATGGGCATTTTAGTAATTTTTTCCATGTGTAACATGCATACCAGACAGTATTCTTTAGAAAGTCCCCCACAAAAGCATTCTTTCCCTTAGGCAAATAGCCCTCGAGTGCATTAAATATACCAAACCAAACGTTTTCACTCGAACTAAAGCAGTGCTTTCTTATTTTCCAGAAGATTAATAAAAATTAAAAAATTCTGGGCAAATTAATGACATCTTCAATTTTTAGCCTAAAACAAGGCAAAGGTTTTGTGTTATCATCATAAATTTCCATGGATGAAATGCATATTTTGCCACTCAAACGATTTCAATATGGAAGCTCTCAAGTCTGTTTCTGAACGTTATCACTATAACTATTTTCTGAGTTAGTTATACTGTTAGTACGCTAGAGGGAAAAATAAAGAGAATTTTCAAATTATGTCAAATTTCTGAAAAATCAATTAGCAGATTTTTATGAAATCTGATATGAATATACACTTATAACAGAGAAAGAGATTTAGCATTCAAAAATCATTTTTTATGCGCATGATTATCAGTAAAGCCTATAGAGCAGACTTGTTCAAAATCCATGTTGTGGCATCGAACTAAAAACGGATCGAATATGGGGTATGGTGCTTTCTCAAAACCGGAACAGGTCCCGCAGCGTGACGGCATAGTGACCACGGGGCTGCTGAGGAGTTCTGTGACAGCCGATCCCACTCCTACAGCAAGGCAGTTTCAGATGCGGGATGTTTCTTTAAGAGGGATGACGAGACTGCTCACCCAAGAACGTCCCATACATGCTCTATAAATCTCAGGTAGGGGGATTTGGTTGGCCAATCCATTCGGCAAAAATCTTCACTTTCCAGGCAATTGTCGACCAGCTGAGCCCTATGTGGACAAACTTTGTCATCGATTAAGAGGTACCAAGGACAAACTTCGCCTCTAAGATCTCTAAGATAGGTCTCTAAGATCTCATCTCTATAACTCATAGGAGTCAATGAACTTTTGCCAGACACATGAAGGAGTGCTCTGTCTTTCAACATAATGCCTGACCAAACCATTGCACCTCCATCACCGTAATGAACCTTTTCCTTGATGAGGGGAGAATGGTGCCGTCTTCCAGGTCCTCTCCAGATACACGTACGGCGGGAATCAGTGCCCAGGCTGAATCTCGGCTTACCTGCAAAAAGCACAGTGCTTCACTGAAGTCTGGTCCAAGGAGCATCTTTTCTGCACCATGTTAAACACGCTCTCTTTTTGCAGCAGTAAACAGGGCGCAAACAGCGGGTCGTCTGTCATACAGCCTTATCTCATAAAGCCTTCGGGCAATTGTACAGCGTGAATCTCGAATTCGAGTGGCAGCGTGCAGCTCATATGATGGCTCTGAATCTGTAGCAGTTCTGTGCCGCCGCTCTGAAAGTGCCAAGTAACGGCCCTCATTCGTCGTATTAAATCTTAGTCGATCTTCTTAAGTTGTTCTCGATATGAATCCAATATCCTGAGACTATTTCCATAAATTGCAGACGACAATGAGCGTTACACTGAGCTCTGTAGGCACATGCGCTTGTGACTAGCCAGCCTCCAATCTACCGACAGGTCTCCACATTATTCCCTTGTCCATACGTTCGCGGTTACTAATTTTACCTGATACCTTATAAAATTTATCCAACTCTTGCCCAAACATGGCTAATGTTCTGAAGGACTACGACCACACAAATCGCCGAAAACCCTTCGTGAGATTATATCTCATCCGCAATGACAGTTTCGCAGACGCGCATACGTATCCGACGGTATAAATTTTCCTGATTTTTCTGCGGCATAATTAGTACCTTTTGTTCAATACTTTTCGTAAAAATAGATATAATTGCAAATTCTCTTAATTTTGCAACAAGTGTATTAGTTTAACTGAGGGAATTTAATTTTTTCTTTTATCAGATATTTTTCAACAATTAACAATTAAAATAACTCATTTGGCCAGCACATGACCTCTTGACAATTTCATGTTTTAAATAGCAACTAGCGTTAAACAAAGTATTAATTTCCAGTGGTCGTTTATAAATAAAATCTAATTTGTTGTACCAATAAATGGAAAGGTCTGTAATACGAAATTTTAGATTATATTTTGTTAGGTATAACTGTGCACGAAAAAAAATTGGTTTTCCGAAATTTTTACCAACAAAGGCTAGTCTTTTGTGTTTTTCTATTACAAATTCTATTTTATTGGATATATGAATGGCATATAATTTAATTGGTTTTTAATTGAAGGAAAATAAGTGTTTATTAGATATTTAAAATAAGTTGAAACTTCAATTTCCGAATTAAATTCTTTTTTGATTGCCGTTCTCAATCGAAATCATCGTAAACCAAAACAATTTTCCTAAGAGGGTTAATGTAAAAAGGATTAATTCACTCCTGGAACACTGATTATCATTTATTCGAATATTGCAACAGCAATTTTTGCACAAATTCATAACCCCAGACAGACGAAAATCCAAATATAAAACAAAAAAACAAAGATAGACACAATATTAAACAGATATAACAGATGGAAACTTAATTTTACTGTACGAGTACGAAAGACAATGGACAATATTAGTAGAAAATTGTGAGGAAGAATGTTAGTGTTTGAATGCGAAATTTCCTTCTATAAAAACATCATCTGAAGTCTTCAGGACGCACCATGTTTTATCTATTTTTTTTTCTTGCTTCGTCTCTAATCTCCACCAGAGCCTGCTTGAGACTCATTGAATTTCTGTTTCTTTCAAAAATTGTCTTTGATTTACTTTTACCTACATCTTAAAATGTTTCTTAAGTGAGGCATTGTATTGTCATTGAAAATTCTTATGTAATGCCTGTAGCTTGCAGTTGCTTTAACAGGATAATAACGCCATGCGAACTTTGCATCTCACCAGATTTTTCACAAATTTTGAGGATCAAGGAACTATGATGACATTTCTTCCACAGTCGCCTATTGCTACTGCTTCTATATTTGTTATCTTTTTTTTTTTTCTGCTGAGTTAATTTTTATGGTCCTCTGGAAACTTCTCCATGTCTTTTTTATTAAGTGTCTAGCACATGTTTTCTCTACAGACATATCATTGATAAGAAAAACTTCCTAAGCACTGAAAATCTTTGTCTATAACCCAATTTGTGAAACTTTAAGTAGAGATAACGATCCTATAAGTCATTTGTTGCTAGGTTTTATTACTCAACGGAAAATACTAAAATGATGTTTCCGGAAATCCTTGAGTGTCAATTGTTTGGCATAAGTTATCTCAAAATAACTTAAATCCTATGTCTCCGACTTGAGTGTTTGTAACTTGAGACATTGTTCGTCATCCCAGGCGTTCTCTGTTGAGGTACCTCTTTCTTGAAACTATTTGTTCGTGAAGTTCCACTATAATACATCAAAACGCATACCATAATTTAGTTTCCTTCTGTCTTGTGCCTTAATATCAATAAAACTGAATGTGTGCAAGCGCAGTTATTTTCCATTGTTTGAGAGAAAAGAATAATGAAAACGCAGTTGTCAGTAGGAGCGACTCTAATAACAAATTAATGAACAGTCAATCAGTAATGTGAAGTCAGGGAGACCCTATTAAGCAATAAAATTAAAAAATGGTCCTTCTGGGTGAAGCAAAATCTAAAGAAATTCAGTCCTTTATTTATTTTTTTTTTTTTTTTAAATTTTAGTTTTTTCCTCATTTGCTTTTTCCCTTTGTCGAAAAACTATTATTTCATCTAAAACCACTACAGAATGACATTTGTGAAACTTGAAATCAACCTTGAAACGAAGGTCATGTGTTTCGAATGTGATTCCAGTTGAAGTTTGAATGCAGCGAAACCAATCACCGGGTGTTACAATTTGAGAAACCTGTCTGCCAAACTCTTATTATAGTGGTTCTATACTTTTCCCAAAAAACCTGTTAAAAGAGTTCCAAATAAAGTACCACTTCCGTTTTATCATATGTAGTCAAAATTTAATATATTATTCTCCATCGTATACCAGCTTTTAATACAAAATTTGAGATGTTTTGTGCTATATCATAATACATTTTTTCATGAAAATACGTTCAGAGCTTCAAGTAATGTACCACTTCTGGTTTATTAATTTTAGTCAAAATCTAATATATTATTGATCTTGATATAAAAGCCTTAAATACTAAAACTGAAACGTTTAAATTACATTTTAACGTAGTTTACCATTTAAATTCCTAATGGGCTTCAAGTAAAATACCACTTCCATTAAAAACTGTTATAGGTTTCAAGTAAAATATAACTTCCGGTTTTCCAATTTTGAACAAAATCTAATCAGCATTATATATGAATGCAGAAAGCTTAAATACAGAAAACAAAAATTTTTGGAAATTCCAGACTTTCCGTGGACAACAAAATCATTACACATATAAACAACAAAGCCCAACAGCGGCTGAGTCATAAGGTCCCTGAACACTGGTAGTTCGGTCCGAGGTTCGAATCCCACGAATGCGCTGAGTGCATGGGTGTTTTTGTGGTTTTCCCCATATGTAACGTGTTAATATGAGCAAGTTTCCCTTTGAAAGTTCTCCACGAAGGCATCCCTCCCTTATGTGTAGTGCCTTAGGGCGGAACACGTAAATAATAATAATAATAATAATATCGACAACAAAAGAGAGACATCATTGTAAATGTACTAAAAACGTATTTTGGGTTCCCTATTTCATGCTTATTAACAAAACCTTCACTATCGAATTTTAAGACTGAAAACATTACCTCTTTGCCTATGCATATAGGTTGGCGGGAATTAAAATGCATTTACCTTTTTACCTTGAAAAGCCAAAATATGAAAAAAAAATAATAGTAAGTAATAAATAAATGTCGAATAAAAGTCGAAAACAGCAAATCGAAAGGGTCGAAAGTGTCGAATATAAACTATACATTTAGATTTACTGCAACATGGAAACGTAGTACGAGTAGAAGATAAAATGAATCTCTGAGAAGAAAGTTTCACTGGAAACTATAGTAATCTTATTAAAAGTAAAAGTTTTATATGCATAAACAAGTTCTTTTTATCTTTCTCTTCACACTCGACTTACTGCCCAGCAGTCTCTTAAATTGAAATTGCTGTGGCTTACAAACTTAGGTGATATTATACAGTATTTTTTACTTTCTTTCCGTATGCCTTCCTATGTAACTAGAACTACCTTCGGCGCTTATTCGGAGATCCGGATTTCGCATCCCGGAGACAGCATTGCACATTTTTTACTTTTCTACATTAGTATAACCTAATGACTCGACAGTAGCGTCCGAATTAAAAAAGTGATGAACTCTAATTCGTCACCACAAGGATTTCGCGATTGGGTCCCCTAATTTCAAGTCTCCCTTTAACAAAGGAAGGGTATAAGGTATCTGCTCCCTCTTTTCCTCCTTCGTGGCGTAATTGGAAATACGCTCAACCCGTATTCGGGAGGTCCAGAGTTCGAATCCCGATGAGGGCATTGTACATTTTTGACTTTCCTGCATCGATATAACATAATGACTTTAAATGTCATGGCAGCTACCGAGTTTATTTTACCTTTTCCATGTATTATCTTCAGTTTCTATATTAAAAGAATAATATTTTTGCATTACGACCGCAATACTATGTTATCATTTTTAAATAATTTATCACAGGATACCTTTTCCTTATGAGAACCTTGCACAGTACTTACCTTTTTAAAAAAGTCATTTTCGCAGGAAGCAAAATATAATAACAGGGTCTCGATTAAACTAAGATTCTGAAGGCAAATTTGCTCTTGCTTTCAGGAACTGGAAATCTGATGATGTCATTTAATGCCTCATCTTAGTCTCTTCCTTTAATACTTTAAACGGAAGCTCTTTCACTTTGGATCGGGCGTTTTCCGGTCGGCGGGTGGCTGGTCGATTAGTTGTTGTTTTAAGAGCTCTGTGATGTTCTTAAATAAGTCAGGTGAGATCCTCCAGTTGTTTTTCAGATTATGCTTTTGCACAGGAATTCCATTTAAATTTTGTCCTGAAAGTTATCTGAAATTCGCATAGCTTGATAAAAGTATAAATGCTTCTTTTACCGTAATATGAATTTGAGGACAATACGTATAATTTCAACCTCCGTTTATAAGGTATTTCTCCAAGCTTTCTTAGCATGCCTTCGTGGTGTAATGGTCAGCACACTCGGCGCGTATTCGGCATGTCCGAGGTTCCAGCCCTGGCGAGGACTTTGCTCATTTTTCACACCTCCTGCTTCGAAACAATCTTAATGTGTGTACAGTGGCGCCCGAACTAAAAGGTGGTGGATAATGATTCTCCACCACCAGGATTTGGCGAGTGGGTCCCCTAATCCCCAGTCGCCCTTTAAAAGGGGGAGTATATAAGGTATTTCTCCCGTCTTCGTAGCATGCCTTTGTGGTGTAGTGGTCAAAATAACCTAATGACTCTACACGTTCAGAAAACCTAAAGACTCTGTATGACTCTCTGATAATGACTCTCTAATAACCTAATGATTCTACATGTTCAGAAACTAGCGCTTTCAGGGTTATGTTTCTACTCCTTTTCAGCATTCAAAAAGTATCGTGAAAACTTTATTATAGAATTTCTGGCAAGTATTTCTTGCATCGCTTATTTTCTACAATTCATCGAAGAAAATTCACCTAATATTAATCCGATTAGTAATGATAACTTTCCATTTGATTATTATAATCTGCAAGTAGTACAACCCCCTTTATTTTAAAGTAAGCAAAATTTTATCATTTAAAGTTAGTAAATCCTCTCAATCTAAGCATATGCATAGAGCGTGATTCTCATTTTACCATTTGTATGATATTATTTGGCAAATCTGTATCTTATAAACAATAATAGCGAAGCAAATGCGTAAGCAATTACATGTATATAAATTTGTTCTTTTCTCACTCTGCAAATTATTTGTTAACCATAACGAGGGCTTCACACAATCAGGCTAAATAACATGGAGCATTATATTTATCTTCTCTCTACACGGAGTAAATAAAGATTATGTGCTTTGTTTAAAAGAGAACCTAAGTAGAAACTAATTTCACCATTTCATATTACTTAAATTAAAAATGATGTGAAAAAGTCCTTAATAGTTTCTAAATGTTCGGTCTTTGTTGAAACAAATACCGTATGCAAATAAATAAAATTCTTTCATTTTCGTTGCGGTAAATAAACCACAAAAAAAGAGATCAATCCCAATTTATCACATTATTTGTATTTTCATATTATCGTGATAGTTCGTGGTCACAGTTAGTCCGAATAATTGAAAGTCTGCTGTATAAAAACAATGACAGCCCAATGTTTAAAGGAAACAATTCTAATATTTATAGCTTTCTAATCAAATCAACCGATATTTTCTGCATGATTTATTAGCAGTCAGTTCACATAACTTATATGTAAGGGAAAACTAAATACCGATTTCTTTCAGTATCTGTTGAAAAAAAGTTTATTTTGCCTCTTTTCGATTTCAATGCAAGGAAACAGACAATTACCAAGAGAGAAATTGTGTGTCAAAATTTTCATTAAAATTGTTGACGTATAATTTAAAATTGGATGCAAAAACCGAGGTTTTAAAAATAATTAATAAGTTTAAAAGTATTCTACTCGGCGTTTTCATAGGACACATTTACCTTTTCACAAGTTCTTTTACTTTTATCCCCTTCTCTTTTCTTTACAAATAAACGAATACACTTCGATTTCATTTGTTTATTTTTTCAGGAGCAATTTGATCACATAAGAGAAAATCTGCAATATATAACTTTTTAGAAATAAGGTGAACAGAAACATTTGGTAATTTAAATGGGTGTTACATATAGATTACGTTACTCAATTTTTATAATGCGTTTTATTTTGATACTATTCTTTATTTTACTGCTCTCAAAGCTAGGATATCACTGAAAATACTATCGGCATACGCCAATACCACAAATCTGAATACATTATTCTATTGAATTATATGCAGCTTCTTGTTACATTTTAATTTTGTTAACACTATGCTGAAAAGGAAGAAGGGCTTTAGTAAAACCTTTAAACGCTGTCTGCCTTCTGCCCCCGAAATAGCAGTTTTGCAGATTCGTTGCTTTGCACTGTGCTAATACCATGACTTAATATTTTTGATAAACGCTTAATTAGTGACGGGGAAAGATAAAGGCTTAATTAGTGACTGGGCGAAAGACGAAAATTGCTTTTGCATATCAGTGTAAATATGCATAAGATACTCATTTTCATGCTTAAAAATCATGTGTATATCAAATCATCATTTAACACTTAGAATTATACCTAGATCAAAGCAGCATAGCACAAATACTTCCAAGTGGTAGAAAGTATTATTCTCCTTTTCGTCTGAGGCACTCTGAAAAACGTTGATATGAAGCGGTATTCAGCAAGGAGTGGTCACCATGACTGCACTAATGCGCTGCAATCAATGGAGCAAACTTTGTCTAATTGATTAAGACTTCGCCTCAAGCAAAATGACGGTAATTACTGCTGTCATTGCTCTTCACTTCGCGATCATTACATTTAAATAAATATATTTTCTTTCTGTATTAATATAAACACGCAAGCACATAATAACGGGTGGGGAAGTTAGTATATTACATTATGCAGAAAATTTTTAATTGTGCATTTAGATAAACAATCTGCTCCTGAAATCTTAAAGTTTAATCCAAATCAGTATTTACCTTCTACTGAATTATATTTACTCTAAAATAATTTCTTTATAGAAACACTAAATTTGTCTTGCCTTGTTATCAAACATGAATTGCAATTAATCAAAAGAAAAAGTATGTAAAGTGCATAGAAGTTTAAAATGTTTCAGGTCAACCTCAAATAAAATTTAAAAACTGCATTGAATAATTTATATCTTACTTTTGTTGAAGATAAGGAAATCAGTGTTATGAAACTATAGATTTTGCCCCATTCTTTTTGCAATTTATCCTAGTAACAAAACAAGTTCATAAAATGAATTAATTGGTGTTCTTGATTAAATTTTCAGATATTTTCATATCTGTTTATATTTAGATTTGGAACTCTCTTTTAAGATGAAATGAAATGCAAAATAATTTCAAATATCTTTTTCACAATATCAAATCCTAGACACCAGCATGTTAACTCCTCATTCTTCTTCATGTAAGAAGGTTAAGTGATACAAATAAGATGTCCTTAAAAACAATCTAAGCGTATATTCCATCCATTAAAAATGCTCCGAAAAGCAAAGTTGTAAAAATAATTGCTGTGACAGGATTTCATTTCATACATATCATAATTATTTACTTAAAATTTCTGGTAACTACGACATGACAGAATTATAATATATAATATCATCACATTTTTTGTTAGTTCCTGCTGCAAGCATTTTTCCAAACCGTAGTAAATATTAATAGTGTTTAATAAAACCCAAATAAATGAAACCATACTGAAATTTACGTCACGCAAACTATTATTATAATAACATTATATAAAATTTAAAAAAAATTAATAAATTAATTTCAGTGTAGAGCACGCTCTTTTTAAAAATATTTTATTTAAAATGTGCTAGCATTTTCGCCGACAATTTGAAATAAGCTCTTTGTTGGAATCCTAAAACGTTTCGCGAAGTGTCATTCTACACAAATCTGATGTTCTCTTCTTTTACGATTTATTTAAAAAGGTTAAGTGTTACAAAGCTCCTTATTATTCGCTTACTAAAAGCAGCTATTATTAAATTCAAAATTCACCATAATATTTGCGTTTTATGAAGCAAATACATTTTTTCACAATTACCTACAGTCTTTAATAACTCATGCTAGACCTCATCCTATTCCGAATGTCTGTTTTCAGATATTTTAGTATTTTTTATCCACCATTCACAGTTTTCTTTAGAAACTCTTTCCTTGATTGATTTTGCCCTTTGCAGCAGATGTTAACTCTAACTCAACAGCCAGCTGGAGTTACGAAAGTATACAACTCTGCCACTAAAATATTTTCAAGATGTCACTCTTTAAAAGGAAAAAGAAAATATTCAACTTTGGAGGCGTTGTGTCAATGGCAAAGCATTACAGTTCCTGCTTATTTCAGTCCGTTTTCTTTAAAGAAGAAATTCTTTTCCCACCGTGTCTAGAGTTTTATTTCACTTTTTCCTCTTTCGTTTACAAATTAATAATTTTATGTTGCTTAAAGGATAAAATTTATAAAATACAAATAATCCATAACGTTGAGCCTTTTTTTTTAATTGGATGAAGTGTATTTTTAAGCTATTAGGAACTGCAAATTGCTTGAAGAGAGTTCAATGTAATACTACTATCTACAATCACTACAGTTATAAAAATAACCTTCTGTCATTTCTGTTTTAAGTTTTGCTAACGAAATGTTGTTCACTTCCTTCTTTTCTGTACCTTTTCACATTGAGGTTCGGTCATTTCTGAATTTATGTAGATTTTAGCGGTAAACATTACTTATTATAAAGTTTACTGAATTGCTAATAATTGTGTAAGTGTTTTGGACTACTTATTGTCCATGGCTTGCCAAGTGAAGGGTTGCTTTGTTGTCGACTCCAACGCTTGTCTTGATGTGGATATTGCAGACTGAGATTCGATTCAACTTTCGTAAGTGATGTGTTTCAGTTTCCGTAAGTGGTGTGTTTCAGTTTCCGTAAGTGGTGTGTTTCAGTTTCCGTAGGGGCCTAGATAAAGCTTGTAGTCACTACTTCGGTTAGATTAAATTTTGGAATTCATACCATTTGTGAACGCTGTGTTAAAGCTACGTACATTTGACTAGTAATTTTATATATTTTAGTTTAATCTCTTTCAATTTTTGAGGCAGAATGAATCTAAACTATTTTTACTTCTGTGTTTGTTTGGAGATACGAAATTGTTGGAGCGAAACTCACTTTGGGATTAGGCACCATCATAGTTTTATTGAAATTAGAACTAGCTTAATTATGTGTACCCTCGCCAAATGTCACAGTCAAATTTTTATAACGTAATTTTATAATGTTTAAATTACTTCTTGTTTCAGTATAATTACCATGTTTAATTCACAACTAATTATTGTGTTTATTAGTTCTGTGGATATTAAGTGTAAAAACATTCTTGAGCGCCTTTCACGATAATGAATCAGCATTTAGAAACAGTATTTCGTATTTTAATGTAAATCTATCTGCCTTTTAAGGAAGTTGAAGTTACAATAATATTCGTTATTTAAAAGCCACACTGGTTCATCTAAGAATTATTTTAACAGATATTTTCTAAAGTGTGAATTATTGATTGAAATCCTTTTTTGTTAAACCTAACTTTTTCATTAATCATTTTTACTCGTTCTTTCATACGCTTAAAGAAGAAAGAAAATGCGTACAAAGTATACAGAGTAAGAAAAATGCTCACCAAGCCACAAAATCTGTAACGTTAATTGGTAGCTCTGCAGGAGCATTTTCAAGAGTATAAGAAAATTTTGTTTCAAAGCTTTTCCTTAGATTCAGCGAACGTTTAACAGCAGAAAAAGATAAGTATATCTTAAGCGCTGTAACAGAATTAAAATAACGACAAATCTTTTCTCGTAAATCTCGTATAGCTTCTTATCAAATGCTTTGACTGAAATTCTTTTATCTATTTTTAAATTATAAAATTTATGGTGACGAAACTTATATTTAAAAGAGCATTTCAAATGTGAGACTTATAGCTCAATTATTTGTATTTTTTAGATTTAATATCTATACAGAAAACTTCAATGGTACAGTACATCATATTCAAAAAATAATTGTTATTAATAACTGGACTGTAATTGCATTCAAACTAGTAATTTTTAGGTACAATTTGAAAATTATTGGAATCTAATAAATAGTTTTAGTTATATAACGAAAATAATACATTGACGCATTGTATGGTTTACAAAACATTTTCACAAACACATCTAGCATAATTTTTTGTTTTGATATTTATAAATCTGGGTTATTTATAACCATTATTGTAATCATTTATTGCAAAATGGCCCTAAAATACTAAAATTCCGCTTTGCTGGTTTCAAATACTACGGTGTTTGGCTAAAAGGAAACTATGAAACGTAGTTAGAATATTCTTACATCTTTTTTCAATATTTTGTACTCAGACATTAGAATATTCCAAGTAAACAATATTTTCGCTGCTATTCTACAAAATATATATTTACAACGGCACAACAGTATTCATTTTAAACAGTCTCTCCATCTTACAAAATAGGAATTTTACAAAATAAAATTCAACTTCATATTCTGAACTATAAATAAGTTCACAAAATTTTAAATTACCAGTAAAGTTCGAAAAGTTCTAAATTACCACTCTAATTCAAAAGTTCAAATTTTGTCAAGAGTGCTGTTTTCTACCAAGAAGAATTTTTCATTTTTCTAAGTCTTTAATGCCTGTCCTTGGATGGGTGTAGACTGAGCCTTTCGATAGTTTTGTTCTATTTAAGTAATTTAGTTTTTTTCTACACTACGTGTTGTGAAAGGGAGTATCTCTAAGTTAGTGTCTAGTTCGAGAAGAAAGGAGCCCTGAACTGTACAATTCCAGAGGACGTTTTTAGCTTCAAAAAATGGGTAATACTATCCTTACCTGGGAACAGTTCAAGTGTACTAGCCAACATACAGTCTATTTGCTTCTTGTTATCATTTCTAGTGAGATCTTACCTTTTACTGTATATCAAAGAAAGCCGAGGTATTCCTTCTTAAAACGATTCAAGTGGTGGTCTAACTGGTTCAAATATTTCATTTTTCTATTATACTCACCAGAATGAATTTGATATAAATCATACACATTGCTAGTAGTTAAGCTTTGTTGGAACATAGAGGGTTTTAATTGTATCAACTCATTACCCTCCTCGGACAGGTAAGTCAAACGTCTGTTATTAAACTTTCACATTCGCACATAATGGTTAGAAACTCTTCATATCTTAAACAAGCGTATCTCAAAAATTTTCGGAGAAAGTCCTTTAAAATTCTTATTAAACTTTCCGATAATCCTCTCCACCATGACCCTGTTGGAGAACTGAATTTCCATTTTATTTTTATTGACGTATATTTCTTTTCAATATCGTTCCAATTGATTCATAACTTAAACCTATAAAATTCGAACTGTTGTCCGCGTATATGACTTCAGCTGCGCACGTGAAAATTACTATGCAATCTTTTAAATTCTCTTTCAAGAAAATTAGGAAGGTGAGATCGACTCCTGTCACTCGGAAGGTTTTCACCGTTTTCGCTCTGTCCTCGGGTAAAGGAGGATAAGGTACTTCTAAGGCCTTAACTGCATATCTTAACTGCGTGAGGGGGGATCACATACCCTATTAATGTCCTTTTTTTTCATTTTCTGCTGTTTATTTTCATTTTATACATAATTCTGTTTAAGTCTCCAGTATGTCATTATCTGATCATTTACAAAAATTTAATATTGTTTTCATTTCGGTATATAATTATTGATTTTGTTTTATGCATAAATATATATGCTACTTTCCTGCCGAATTTTGTGTCAATCAAAGCAGTATTTGTTGATTTTACATCTTCGTGCTTAACTTTTGGAAGTGAGTGTAGATTGAAATAGCTATTGCATCCCGAATGAGTTCAAGAATTGATTTAAATAGCAATTGCATTGATTAGTTAAAAATTATTCTGGATGAGTCAACTACTGGAAGATATAGGATTTGCTCCGCAAATGCGAACACATCATATGAAGATAATATTTTCATTATCAAACATTTTCAATTAAGGCAGTTATTAGTCGCACAAATTACACTAATGCTTACGAGATGCCTGCTGCTTACGAGACAAGGGCATCGTGAAATTGTAGTACTATGACAGAAAGAACAATACGCACTGCTTTCTCACAAAACAAATGGCAAGATTACAAGCGAACTCTTTGGTTTAAGGCTTGAACTCATTGGGGATAGTTCACCTTTAGATCATTCAGCAGATAACAAACAGTATTCTCGGCGACATATTAGTCACCCTTTGTTTGTAAATTAACCACTACATCTTTTAAACATCCTCACATTCTTTATAAGAACGTAAATTTCATTAGTTTCATGTAGTATCTGGTTTAAATTTGACTATCACGTATCAAAAAATAATTTTTCTTCATCTCACATCTGTTTGTTGATCACATGTATAAAAGGAGAGAAAAGCGTTTCCATTCTAATTAACTGTGAACTATTTTACCTGCTGCAAATGAAAAAGAATATTACAAAATCTGACTCCATACTTTACACATATAATGTAACGTATCTTATAAATGCCATGTACGTTTCTAAAATATCTCATTTCAATGTTTATTATTTAAGAGAATGTTTTTCGTGTTTTGCTTTGATATATATAACAAACATAACAATTGTAACAAAAAACTTCACTTTTAGTTACATGTAGATTTTCTTCTGAAGAAAATAGGATTTATTAAGAACACAAAAAATAGTCTGGCGAAAGATTTTAAATACTTTTATCCATGCAATTTTTAGCCCCTTTTCAGCTCAAAGGATATTTTTAATAATTGTAGTAACAACTTAACTCAACCATGTTCTTTTCTCAAGTAAAACAGTTAATAACGCATATCGTGAACAGTATTATCATTTTCGATATAAAACTTCAGCACTTCAGAGAATCGATACCTAGGCTTTTCGATTTTCTGGCAGCTATTCTAGCATCTTGGCGTATTAATCACAAGTTACTGATTTATTCTAGCAATTAAATTCAAATGAGGTTGTAAGGGACATCCATAATGCTGACTACTCATATTTTTCTCTTGTTTTATTATTAAACCCTATTAAGGTTAAACTGCAAAAATAAGCAGGTTTTGAAATTTAGCTCTTTATACGGCATACTACCGAGCTATTAAATTCCTTCATTATGGACTACTTTTTAGGCTGTTCGCTTTTAACAACCAGTATTTAAAGAAATGAATTTTCATTACATTTTACAGATGCTATCTTTGTATTAATGACAAAAGATTTCCTTTTTAAAAATTTCGGAAGCATTTTATAAGCGATTTTTAAATATTTCGGAAGAATTTTATAAACTTATTACCTAATTCATTAAAATTTTCACTTCTTTCATTTATGGTGATATGTTGTGATTTACAATATTCAACATTCACCTACAGGATTAGAACAAAACAAAAAAAGATTAAATTTTTCTTTTTGTTTCAAATTAGAGTAAATCAAATAAGACGTTTCGTTTGTCTCAAATCAGAGTAAATGAAACAGTACATTTTTTTAACAAAAACAGGTGGCAACCAACATTGTAAATTCTCTAAATCTGAACAATAATACCAATAGTAACACATAATAATAAACTAAAAATTTTTCATTGGATCAGATTTCGTTCTACATAGCTGGTAACTTAATGACAACCAGAAAATTATTTATTTGAGCAGCACAAACCGAAAAAATAATTTATTTGGCTAGCACCGCTTGGGTATTTAAAAATGGGTTTAAGTTATAGAAACGATAAATTGACATTAATCTACTTAGAGCACGCTGAGAAAATTGTATCATATATTCAATACGACAGTAGAGTCATAAGTTTTTTTTTGGACGCAGAAGACTTGGAAAATGAGTAATGCTCTCTCCTGAACATGAACCTCGGACCTCTCGAATACGCGCCGAGTGTGCTGACCATTACACTACGAAGGCATGCTAAGAAGGCTGGAGAAATACCTTATACACTCCCCCTTTTAAAGGGCGAGTGAGAATTAGGGAAAACAGTCGCCAAATTCTAGTGGTGGAGAATCATCATGCACCACCTTTTTTAGATTGGGCGCCACTGTAGAGCCATTTAGAATTTTTTTTATGTCAGGAAACTGAAGAAATGAGAAATGCCCTTGCCGGGACTCGAACATGGACCTCTAGATTACGAGCCGAGCGTGCTGACTATTACACCACGAAGGCATGCCTGTAGAGATGATGTGTGCCTGAGTTCACGGCAACAAATGTAGTGATGAGATGTACCTAACAGACCATGATAACCTGAAATATATTGGGAAGAACTGTGAAAATAATAAATATTAAACGTTGTGTTACCGCAATAACCTATAATACTAGAGAAGACTGTAAGGGTAAAATGTGTGATCTAGGAAGTACAAAAAACAAGAATATAACTTACCCCAATGAAAGCTACATGATCTTGTTGAAACAAATTACAATTTACTAGTTAGCCAGACTGTAAAAAAATAGATTAAAAAAATACACTATGCCAGATGGAATAACTAATACAAGGCATGCATGAAGCTACTCGTGAGTGCTAGACGAAGTCCAGAAGAATCTTAAATCATCTGCGCGTGTACTGTCCTTGCATTGACAGCATGTTCAATAGAGTTACTCTAAATAAAGTCACTTCGAAACACGATGAAATTAAATCGGATGCATTTACCAGTCCGGAGTTCAGACGTGAAGAAGTAACACGTGGCAATATGAATTCTTGGAACGAACAAGAGTCCGGTGAAATTCAACACGAAATTTCTTTCCGTAACAAATTATTATCGGAGGATGGTTCACGATGCAAGGCAATATGAGGCATTTTACCTCAGAAATTCGTTAAATATGGATGTACATAGATGAAACTTCAAAAGATGAAAAATTGGCTAAGTTGTGCAACCAGGAATGAACAACATCTCCGCCGGTCAGGACTGCCCAGAAGGGCGTCCTACCTCGACGAGCGCCAGCAGCAGAAGAACGAGAAACCGGTTCCATCCTTCAATCTCGCCTCGTGATCAGTGTCGGTTGCAGTTAGCATCTTATGTGGAGGCTTGCCTTCACATTCCCTCCGGCCAAAGAAAAAAATGACGTAGTACAGTTCACAAATCTTGATGAGGCACCAAACTGATTGTAGATGGAACTTGGTATAATTAGAAATCACGTGGCTTCAAACTTGAAGATCTGGCACACATTTAAATTAGCACATGTAAACTCAATCACATATCTGTCTGACTTACATTAGAATTCATCATAAGTAGCTTAATTAAATATACTTGTCTGGCATAATTCACATAAGATCAAATATTAAATTATCAAAATATCATTGTCTGGCATAAATATGAAAAAAAAATTTTTGGGATAAGTTGCTACACATGTGAATTAAATTAAAAATGTTTCACATGTAGCATAAATCTTCACTAGACTCCGTGAACACTTTATATTTGTAACATAGTACACCTCGCATTTCATACAATCTTTCACTGTTGTTAACAGCTTATTCACTATATGTTGCTTAAAAATTTCTTTTTTATATTGTATCATTTTTACCAATTCTTATAACAATTTTTTTAACATCATATCATTTCTATCACCTTTTTGACAATTTGTTTTTTCACCATATCATCTGAACTTTTTTTTTTATTATTATATACCATCAATTTTCTCTTACTTTGTGAGTATATAAGAATGATTACACTACAATTCTGTTTAACTACTTATTCATTCCAAATTGCTCAAATTATAAAATAGCAAATTTTCATTACTAGCTAGATACTTGTAATAATCACTAAGCATTTTCGAAGTAGGCCGAAAGTAGGGAAATGCCGAAAGTAGGGAGAAAATGGCTTATACGACTTTCAACGAAACATGTTAAAACGATAATAAAACGAAACGGAAGGGTTTATACTTGGTGAAACATCTTATCCATGCTAAAATACGTATTTTATAATCATGCATTTCCTGGATAGTTTAATCTACGTGATATTTTATAAGACAATCTATTAAGTTGGAAATAAGGTTTTAAGCATTTAAGATTTACACTTTAAACAGCATAATTCATTCAAAATTTCTCGGTCTATAATGCAAAAAATGTATAAATGACTGAAACACCTATGAAGCATAATTATGCAATATAAATTAATTATATACAAATAAAATTCTATAATTTAATGCAATTTATGCTTAAAAACTGTGATTTTAATTGTAAAAGAAATCTTCGTCACTGTTATTTTCTTTGCTAATTACTTACAAATCTATTAAAAATATAAAACCACAAAAACATTCGTTATTTAACGAATAGAATATGTAGCACAAGGAGTTAAAAACATTCTTAATTGCACATAATAATGCAAATGCTTATAAATTTATTAATTAGGTTCATTATTAATCATGTGAATTAAATGCTTTAAATATTACTTTATTCAGAGATTGTACAATGAAACAAATTGTATCATTCAAAATTTGTATCATTCTGACATTAAATTTACTTTTTTTTAATGAACAGGAAAACTGTCCTTTGCTACAGAGTCCGTTTTATGCCATTTTATCACTAAGGTTTCCACTGCATATTTTGAAGTAGGTTTCTCCAAGATACTTCCATTCTTAATATCTTGAGCAAACAGTTCAGTAAGCGTTTTTCAGGACATGTGCTTTTGCCGCATTCAGCAAAGAACATGCATTGTTTTATCATTAGCCCTACTTTTTGTTGCCTTCCAGTTATCATTAAACAACGTCTTTTCCAATTTCAAATGTGTTCTTTACTGTTTAGAACCTTTTTCGGAAACTGCGAAAAAACTTTTCCGTGCTAGTTTTATTTTGGTTACCCTGAACTACCACCAGATTTTATATTAAATTTCAGGTTGCAAACTGTGATAAAAAAAGAGTTACGTTCATAATAAATAAAACTTTTTCACGCGACACCTATGTGGTTTGATTCCTAAAGTCTATAAGCTTTGTTTTTCAACTTTCATTAGTGATGTGACAGTACAAAATGTGAGAGAGTAAACGGCATGTTACGTTTTTTTTTTCCTTTGCAGTGATGAAACAAGAGTATGGAAATAATACATGATATCTACTGTACTATTTATTACTTCACTTTAGAAGTCATTATTCGCTTTTCTCACTGTGTTCTTCATGGTGGGATTAGCACGCTCGGCTAGCAATCGGAAAATCTGATATTCGAACCCTGGAGAGGCCATGGCTGATTCATGTTGCCTGCTAAGATAAATACCAAATCATTTTACAACTTTGGTACCGTCCTTGAGCGTATTGTAGTTACCAAAGCCGGTAAACGCAGCGGTGGTTGCATGTTCGAATCACTAAAAATATATAGGCGTTTGAGACTAAGCAATTTCTTTTCGGCATAAAGGTACTTAAAAACCAGTCATTATGTAAGTTATCTTAGAAGACGTTTGGTATTGCAGGAGGGATATGAGACACTTGGATTTTATTTCAAGAAATTTTTTTAATCAGAATTGGTATGAAGGTATGTCAAATCATTCTTCTGCCCCCTGTGATCCCAAGTTCTTTACCACCACCAGCGGTATTACCTATCCACTGATAATAATTCAAAAGGCCTTACAGCTTTTCTTCAGCATCATTATTTCCTACTTCATTAAGTGTTTTTCTTAGGTTTAGTAATAAGGCAAGGCAACTGAAAATATATTCGCTTCACCACCAAAAGTGTCATCACAATTAGTTCTATAAAGAATTCAACTGCAAGAATAGTAAAATGCATGTATTTACTAATTAGATGTATGTATTTACTAATAAAACATACGCATGTACTAACAAGTTTCTGTGGATATCTTTACTAACAAAATGCAGCTTTGTCAGCTATTCAGAGACAAACTCGTATATCAACAAACCACACGATTTTACACATCTAATAAACGATTATAGAAAAATTATAGAAATTACAGAATTTCGTAGCGAATGTAGAAAATTTGTAGAGAATTATAGAAAATTTAGAATTTTAAAGAGATTTATAGAAAATTTATGGAGATTATAGAAAATCTGAAAATTAATAAACAAGTATGTGATTTAACGAGTAGGTTCTCTTCCAGCTAAATAGCCTTACAACCAAAGAGGTTTGGTGATACTACGAAATTAAAAATCCAGATTACAATATTGCAGTGCCCCGCAATTACAGTATCTTCTAAAACGAATAAGTGGTAAGTTTTCCATGTAGGATGCTATCAGTAGATAGAATTACTAAAGTATTTGCACTTTGACATCGTAGTCATAATATAATTACCTGAAATGGGTTCACATAGATTAGAAATTTGTCTACACAGATTTGAAGACATTTTTTTCCTTGAGAAGGAATAGCATTTTGTGATCAACTAATTAATTTATAAGCAGAAAATTCCCTTCAAGTGCTACTGTATTTTCTCCACACAACCTAGAAACCACGTTTTGAGCAGTTAAATCCAGAGCAAAGTTTATCAGTCTGACCGATTATTAATTAAAGATTATTAATTAATTAATAATGAAATTCGGCAGTTATTCTTGAGATTGAAGCCATAAATTCTGATATTTTGTATATCATGCGAATTAAATCAAAATATGATATACACTCAGAAATTATTTCGCAGAGAAAAGACATCGGTTCTCATACATGAAATCATGCATAATTTTTTAAAAATATGATCTACTGTCTTACCTTTGTAGTCATTAGGTATTTTTTGAAAGCAGGAGATGTGAAAAAATGAGCAATGCCCTCGCCGGGACTCGAACCACGGACCTCTCGAATACGCGCCGAACGTGCTGACCACTACACCACGAAGGCACGCGAAGGAGGCGGAAGAAATACCTTATACCTTCACTTATTTCTTAGTAATTGAAAACTGATTTGATTTAATTATGAACTGTGATGTTTTATTTCTTGTCTGAATGCTTGGTCACTCTGTACCTACATATGTTGAATAACAGATAAGATATAATCACAGAAAGAGGGGAAATTTGCTATAAAGTAATTATAAATTAATAAATTAAAGTGGAATTCTTCAAATCAATTGCTTCAGTTGTGTCACATTTCCGTTTCAAATTTCTAAAACATATTTTATATATTCAAGAAGAATATTCTTTATATTTCTGTGGTTAAGAAATATTATGACACTTAATAAATTTTGTGATATATTCAACAGTTTCTAAGTGAAAATAAAATTATTCCTGTTTAAAAATGCAATAAGTATGAGAAACTGTACAGCTTTAAGACTCTATTCTAGTGTCGTGTTCAAATGTCAGGTCTTGAATACCGCGATCCACTCTCTAACATTAAAACATCAAATTCGAAAAGATGGTAACATTCCAAAATTAGTTCATATCTGTGCAGAATTTGTAATGCTCATTGCCATTTCATTAGTCATTATTAAAGTGTAAGATCATGGTGATCAAAATAGAGTTCACAAACGCGAATATGGAAACGTGTTTATGTACTCAAAATTGTAAGAATTAGTTCCCATCATTCAAGACAACCAACAGTTAATTGCAATTTAAGAAAATAAATTATTTTATGATGATTAAATAATTTTGTGTTTTATTTGTACAAGCCTCATATCTTTCTCTTTTTCCCCTTAGATTCACTAACAAAAGGCACTTTCATAGCACTTATTACATCGATAGGAATACTGACAAGTATTTTTCAACAATGATTTATTTTACTACTTATTTTCATATTCTTAGAAAAGGATTTCTAGAACATCAGAAAATAAGGAAACAAAGTATTTAATAGAATAATATAATGAAAAGGAATTTTATGAGTGCGTATAAGAAGTATGCCGTCTGGTGATGATTACTTTGCATAATTTTCATAACTACTGAAGGACTGAGCTCAACGTATGTAAGCATTCAAAACAGTGGACAGAAATTTTAGATTTCGATACATAATTTCGCTAACTGGGAAATTTAAAATTAATGTTTTGAAACTGAGACAATTTTTAAATTCTTAGGCAAACTTCAACATTTTTAGAGAAACGAAAGCAACATTACTTTATGAATTATTTACATCATATGTTTTTCAAAAAGGAGCATTAGCAAAAATTAGCATTAGTTGCAAGATCAGTTTAACTAATAACTGATTTTATGCTAATTCGTTTCTACATCATCTATTTTTCAGCTACTTTCATCAGAATGCAAATTAATGCGAAACAGTTAGTGAAAGCAATATATTGAAAAATATTCTTTGGCAACACAAAATTTGAGTCATACTACTGTGAGCCGCTGCAGCTGAATTATCTTAATATCTGTTAAAGACTAGGACTAGCTGGAGAAACCATTTGCAGCTGACGCTTGTTATTATATATATATATATATATATATATATATATATACTGGCGAAATTTAAATTGTGTTCTTATAGCTCTTAAATATTACTTGTATTAATTTGAAACGCATGAAAAATAGAGTGGAGAATTACTGTTAATTTTACACTTTAATTAAAAGCAGCGACAAAATCTTCAGTTCAGTTTTAACACTTGGATGCTTATTGAAGTTCACTTAAATAATGATAAGACGATAATTTGTCGAAGTAAGGTAAGTTAGGCAGTTTAAATGCAGATATTTAGCAAAAACACTATAAAATATAATCAACGCTTGAAGCTTTTTAACAAGCGAAACCCTGAATAAAACGTTTATCCTCACAGACGTTTTGATACATGTAACTTTTATACGCAGATTTTATGCTTCTCACGGAACAATACAAATTTACTGAAACGTTCAAAATTTCGATATGCTAAATAGTAAGTGATACCATTAACTAAATGAGATTTGTATTCAACTGACGACGCTTTCTAAACTCAATTAAGTCTTTCGAACTCCTTGAAACATATGTTATTGTTTTTACTGAAAGAAAGAAATGCAGTAATGGTGTCCTGCTAAAGCAAGATATGTTGCAAAACCACGTATTGTAATAACTACCGCTATGTTTTTGTTCTTGTTACTAATCATCCTAATTTGAGACATTGTCTAGATTAGGTCCATCAATTTATGATAGCTAAGAGGTAAGTGGCTGTCGTAGGCCACTGACTGGCATATTATAAGTGATAGCAAGAGTTTGCCCAGCTTCGTTTATTTTTGTGGAGAACACCCGGAGAACGAATCCAAGCATCTCCTACCCTTTTTTCCAGTATCACCAACATTGCCAGGGCGCAACTCGAGACTATTTTAAGAGATCTCATCCCGTAAAGACACTATTTATCTAGAAACATCCATCCCTTTCTCGGAATTTGAATACAGACCAAATAATATGGCATCGAGCATAACTAACTACCATATAGTTAAGGACAACGTAGGCATTTCTTACGCCGCAGATTCATTATCAAATAAGGTATAATAACTGCCAATTCGGGCGAAAAAATACCTATGTATATAAAGCGTTGCCAATCCGCTAAATAAAAATCTTTGATATTTTTCAGACTCTCTCTCTTTTCTTTTTGCATTGCTTCATATACATGTATGAGTAAACATTTCTCGTTATTAAAAATGTCAATTAAATTTTTTACCGCACGTTTAAATTCGCAAAATTACACGTTGTCGGAAGTTTTCAGTTTCAGACGTTAAGCTGG